>NW_025907519.1:58182-85536 GCF_018835915.1 Vigna umbellata | reverse complement strand
TATATATATATATATTTATATATATATTTATATATATATTTTTTTACAACGACCATTAATATTTTTTACACGATAAACAATCTGTAGTTTACATGTTTGGATTATGTATTACACGTAATAGTTACAATGGGATGCGCCATTATACATATTATTAACTCCTTAAGAACATAATAGTTCTTTTTATCTAGAGTAGTTCTCAATTCAAACTTTTTATATTAAAATGTTTGGTTCTAGTTCTACCGTATTTTATACGTTTTTTTTAAGTTTAAGTTTTAGTAAATATTATATTTTTTTAATTTTAGTTTAATTTTATGTTTTAATTTAAAAAGTAAATAAATTTAATTATTTAAATCAAATTTTGTTAAAATTTATTTGATATTTTAAATATTTTAATAATAATATTTAATATTTATATAAACAATTTAAAATTTATCATAAAATTAATATGTCAAACAATTAAAATGTTACCATAAGATTTAACAAAATTTAACTTAAAAGACTAAATACATGTATTTTTAAAATTAAAGATTAAATTAGACTAAAATTTTAAGAAGAGATTAATTCTATTTTTTATTGATCAAAACGTACTTAACAATTTAAATATGATTGTTTGTGATAAGAAAAATGTATAATTTCTTAAGAGAATACTCCAAGTACTCAAACTCTTAATTAGTGCTTAAACATTCTTTTCACTTAATCCAACAATAATTGACTAGTATAATTATATGTTTAGTACAAATAATTTCTTTAGAAAATAATCATTTGTCGCTTTTCTTTTGAAAAAAACAGATATTTAAATAAAGAAGTTGTTCTCAAACATCCTCTTAAACTTAGATACATAAAAGGAATAGTTAACAAAAGGCATACTTTTTAAAAACATATGTAAAACAATAAAATTTTAAAATCATGAATGATTAATTGAACAAAAAAGAAAAATATAAATAAAATAAATATAGAAAATTGGAATAAATAATTTATAAAAAAATCGTTGGCAAAGTCATTGCGAATATAATCTTAAAGAAACCATTATTGAGGAGGTTCTGGAGATTTTGTCTTTTGTGAGTTAGAATGATGGCGCTAGGTGAGTTTATTTATTTATTCATTCCTTTATTTATATTTTGGTGAAGATGGATATTCGGGATGCTGAAGAGATTAGGGTTTGAAAGAATCCTCTCATTGGCTTAGCTTCGTTGCTTGCTGTTCCCAAATGCTTTTTTGGCATATTTTGTTCCTCTCTTTTCTTTATTTTCTCTTCTCTTCTTTCTAATTCTAATAAACAAATCTTATACTATATTTTCATTATTGTTTTTGCAAATATTTTAAAAATTGAGAGACTAACCTGTTGACGTGTTTTTTCCGAATGTTTGGATCGTCTGTCTTTCTTCAATCTAGATCGCTCGGTTACATCCAATCTACTTTGTTGTCCGATCGGCATTGGTGTAGATCGATCGATCTCCTGGATGAGGGAGGAGGTACCTGCAAAAGGCACTCAGACGTCCAAGTTAGGCGTGTGATATGAAGAGTGTTGGCTCTTAATTGAATGCTTAGTGAACAATTGTCACTACTTGAGTATTTGAGAATGGGGTGAGTGTGAGTGAAACATAATGGAGTATGAATTGAGCGTAAATAGAACATACCTGGTTTTCGGCCTTGGCTTTGTATTTATAATTTACCTCATGGATCCTGAGCTGATATAAGCACAATAAAATATGAACAAAATAAGATATAAACAAATTACCTGAAAGAAAGACCCAACGGCCCTGAGTGGATAGACCGAACGGTCTACCCTAGGTACGATACATATGCCCCCAAGTCTAAGTTAAGCGTTCAGCTTTAGTCACTATAGGACTTATGGGTTTGAGGGAGGCTGCTTTTAGTCGTTCTTCACCTGCGGCGGGATTTATGAGTTCTCCTTTCGAACTTTGCCATGAATCGAGCAGTAAATGATGGGAGTCCCTTTTAGAACTTTTTCCCATTTGATCAGTGACTGATATTATCCAACTTACCTGTTATGAGGTAAAATAACAACTTAATATGAACTGTCAAAAGAATGTAAGCCTCTAGACTAACCCATTTTATAAGGTCGAATGGCCAAGCAAGGGAGACCGCTCTGTTAAAGATGCTCGAATGAGAGTGATTGTTCCTCAGCTCTTTGTTTTTGGCCTAGGAGTTCCTGGAGAACTTCCTAGTAGATGAGAGTGACCGTTCGTGGCCCAAGAGTTCCTAGAAAACTTCTCAGTAGATAAGAGTGACCATCTGTGGCCTAGGAGTTCCTAGAAAACTTCCCAGTAGACAAGAGTGACCGTCTGTGGCCCAGGAGTTCCTAAAGAACTTCCTAATAGACGTGAGTGATCATCCGTAGCCTAAGAGTTCCTGAAGAACTTCCCAGTAGACGTTAATGACCGTTTGTGGCCAGGATTTCCTGGAGAATCTCCTAGTAGACATTAATGACCGTCTGTGGCCATGGAGTTCCTAAAGAATCTCCCAGTAGACGAAATCTGTGAGGCCGAGTGGCTGAATGCTTGAACACTTGACGCCATGGTGGACGGACGGTAGAGGCCGAGTGGCCGAATACCTGTGAGAGCTGATGGTCGAGTACCTGTGAGGTCGAACGACCGAATACCTGAATACTTGAGGCCATAGAAGGCCGAACAATAGAGGCCGAATGGGTGAGCACCTGTGAGGCCGGATGGCCGAGCGTTAGAGACCGAATGGCCGAGCACCTGTGAGGCCGATTGGCCGAGCATTAGAGGTCGAATGGCTAAACACCTGTGAGGCCGGATGACCAAGCGTTAGAGGCTGAATGGCCGAGCACCTGTGAGGCCGGATGGCCGAGCGTTAGAGGTCGAATGGCCGAGCATTTGTGAGGCCGGATGGCCGAATACCTTACTACTTGAGGCCCCGAAAAGCCAAACAGTAGAAGCCAAGTGACCGAATATTTGATAACTTTGTTTAAACAAAAAATTGATCGAGCGTATTTGCTTCAACAAAACAACTTTAAAGAAAAAAGAACAAATGTTTTAATAAAACGTGACAATAATGTTTAATTGAAGTAAATTTTGATATGAGTCTATTTTCCTAGTCTATGGATAGTTTTTTCTTTGAGCCAATAAGTTCTTTTAGTAAGATGTCGAGTTTAACTAGTAGTTGTTTATGCTCCTCTGTCCGTTTGAGGGGGAACGAAGGGTGTGACTTTTAAGCTAACATTATAGCATTCTCGAGCTGTCCGTTGATCTGCCCATATAGTGCATATGGTACCCTTATCTGACGCGAATTTCAAGGATAAATATGGGATAGAGACCACAGCTCCGAAAGCATTCAAACAAGGTTGTCCCAACAGAGCGTTATATGGAGTATGAACTTCTACTAACAGGAATCTTATTCTGAATTATTTCGCTTCTCTATCCATTCCAAGCTGAGTCCTCAAGTCTAAGTATCCTCGAGTATCGACTCTTTCTCCTGTGAATCCCACAATTTGCTCATTAAATGGGCATATGGCATCTTCAGACAAATCCATTTGTAAGAACGTCTTCCAATACAAGATGTTGACCGAGCTACCCTGATCGACTAACACCTTGCTAATAACACAACGAGATATCTCGGCTGTAATGACCATAGGATCATCTTGATTCGGGTTAGGGGCATGGAAGTCCTCATCAATGAAGGTAATTTGTGGTAAAGATTGAGACTTTCTATCCACCATGTGAACGGTTTTGAGTCTCCTCAGGTGCCTTTTCCTTGCTGACGATGATGTTCCTCCTTCAGCAAAACCTCCAGAAATGGTATTGATGTACCTGCGAACCGATCGATCACGTTCACGACTGCGACTACGGTTGCGGCTGTGCCTATGTCCCCGTTCGGTCTTTTGATGGGACCGTCTGATTTCTCTGGTAGTACTTCTTGTTTGGTTTCTTTCTTTTTTCATGAATTACTACAGATGGCCTCCTCGGATAAGCCTTTCTATTTCATCTTTCAGTATATTGTATTCTTCCGTAGTATGGTCGCGGTTCAGATGGAAATTGCAGCTCTTTCTCGCAGCAGCGCTCTTGGGAGTGGCCTTTTTTCGAAGTGTGAGAAGTTTAGCATTGAGAGCTTCCTCGAGAACCTTAGCCCTTGGTGCATTGAGGGTGATATAGTGATTAAATCTGGGGAGACACATAGGATTCTTTTGAGGAGGATCCCCATTGAACGATCGTTTTCCTTCTTTCTTATTTCCTCCAGAGGTTTCTTGCTGTTGCTTTTTTCGGGATTGCCTTATATCTTCAATACGAATAAACTCTGTCACCCTCTCTTGGAGCTCATCCATGGTTTTAGGGAGTTTGGCGTATAAATTTTTCAAAAAATATCCTGCTTTTAAGTAGGAAGGCAGGTTGCTGATGATGAAGGTATGATTGATATCCCTCACTCGCCGAGCGGTTTCGTTATACCTTTTCATGAAGGCTTTTAGAGATTCATCTTTCTCCTGTTTGGTACTTACGAACTCCGCGGGCGTGAACTCTTGTATCCGACTAGATGCATATTGTCGCTCAAAAAGGGTTTGTACAGTGGCAAAGCAATCCACTGTGTTTGGGGGAAGGGTGTTATACCATGTTAATGCTTCTGCCCTTAACGATAGTGAAAAGGCTCTGCAAAGGACCTTGTCATTGTTGGAGTAAAACGTCATTGCATTGACAAATGCTTTCATGTGACCATCTGGGTCGATTGAGCCGTCATACTTGTCAAATGTGGGAGTAGCTTTCTCCGGCATGGGTGCCTGCATGATTGTTGTCGTGAAAGGTAGTAGACTGGTCGGTCAAACAGTTTGCAAAGGTGGGGGCGCTTGGCCATGTGGGTTACCGTTCGGATTGCCATTTGGGTTTCCGTTCGGATTGGTACGATGAGATCAGTCCTGACTGGGATGTGTTTCATTATTTTCGTCGTCATGACCCCGTTGGGCCGATGACGCGGAGGGCTGCTCGGACTGTTATTGACAGGTCCGTTCGGCCCTTAGCGTCGCAATCTCTTCTTCATGCTTCCGCTACATCTCCTGTTGTGCTCAAGCATGTGCTTGCAATTGTGCTTGCAATTGAGCTATCAAATCTTTGGTGGTCTGCTGCTCGTCCATGTTCCTCGCGGTCACCATATGGGCTTTCTTAATTGAATGCTTAGTGAACAGTTGTCACTACTTGAGTATTTGAGAATGGGATGAGTGTGAGTGAAACATATTGGAGTATGAATTGAGCGTGAATAGAACGTACATGGCTTTGTATTTATAATTTACCTCATGGATCCTGAGTTGATATAAGCCCAATAAAATATAAACATAATAAGATATAAACAGATTACGTGAAAATCTGGTTGGTTGTTTATAACCTGCTTATAATAGCTTAAACGCTGGTCCAATCGCGGCCCAATTTTTAACCTGGTTAACCGTAACGGATGGATCCAACTACCGTGAGTGGATGGACCGAACTGTCTACCCTAAGTACGATACAATTATTATTAAGTTTAATTATGTTTAAAATTCGTAATAAATTTGGAAATTTTTAATTAAATTTTTAATAAATTTATATTTTTTTAATTGAATTTTATTATTAAACTTGTATATTAATAAAGTGATGTAACTTTAAGTATTGTTATTACCTTACTGATTTATCACCATATATTATTTTATAATTTTATAAACGTGACGACGACAACTCAACAAAATTAAAATAACCATCATATCAATCACTTAACACTCATATCATTTATTTAATAAAAGAATTTAAAAATTAAAACTCAATTAAAAATTATAAATTTATTAAATCATAAAAAAAAATATAAGAACTCAATTTAATGTTTATAAATGTACCTTGAAACCTAATTAAGTTTTATTATTATTAACTATTAATATAAGGTATTTCAGACCAAAATTATCCTAAATTTATGGTGATTGTTTGTTGGAAAGACATCTTGCTTGTTTGTCTATGAAAAACACCTTAAATACATTATTAATTGTTTCTATGTTGAATAAGGTTAAGCTATGTATCAATAAGAAATTAAATATTTTGTAAGATTTTAAATTAAATATGATAATAAATAAAAATATATATTGTAATAACGAGAATAATAATTGACTAAAAATATTATTAAAATAATAAATAAAATAAAATAAAATATTAATCACAAATAAATTATTTTATTTATTATTCACTTTCCAATTTCTACTTTTTTTTCCTCTCTTTTTTGCAGTACTCTATTTTCCATCAATTAATCGAAACGAAAACAGATGGTATGTTCTTAGAACTTACTTTTAACAATAATTTTCGCTATCATTTCGACACGTTGATTCATGACAAACACAAAAATTGTTATACACTGGTTACTTTCCGAGTGTTGTTCTTAAGATTTCTTTTTGTAATTTTCAAAATTAAAGACAACATTGATTACTATTTTATCATCAATACTTTCACACACTATTCAATATTCATTATTTCATATATATATATATATAGATTTATTACAATAAAAAAGATTACAAATGTTTTATTATAAAATTCTTATATTTTTTAAGAAAACCTTAAACCACGCTTAAAAAAAGCCAGAAACTAAGTTGCAAGAATAAAATAATTGCCTTGAAATTAGTTTCATTGCAATGACGAGAATACTTTCTTGGCCATTAAAATGCAGTTACAGAGTACATCAATGATTACTGTTCATATTTCCCAATGAGACGCTTGTTTTTAGATAAGCATTTACAAATTTAAATTTATAAATTGATTAATAAAAAATACTTTTATATTATTATAATTAAAAGTAAACATATAATAAAGTTGAGGAAAAAGAAAGGTCTTAAGTCAAAACGAGTTAACATTCATTGCATCTACTAAAACTTGAACTTAAAGATTACCAGTTCAAATTAACTGAGCATATGAGTGCGATAATAATAATAAAAAAATCACGTTTTAAAGTAGAAAAGATGTTAAATAACCTTAGAAGTCGTACTTTCTGAAAAAGAAATATTAAACCAAAAGTGTAACTCAACTAAAATTAAAATGGAAGTAATATTTAAAATCAAAGCTTGAGCAAACTTGATGGGATTATACCAAATTAGGTGATGAGAAAATAGATAAAGGGATTCAAACCCCACCATGTGAGTTACCTTACACCCGTCATTTTTGTTCTATACTGACAACATAGGTTGGTGTGTTATGTCAAAAAATATATATCATTTCTGATAATTCAAAGAAACCATTTTAATGCATATTTATTACGTACGTATTTGCTTCTGCTATTATTTAAAAACTTTTTTTTTCCTGCACATTTAGCTCTGTTGTTTAGATGGAACCTGGAGTTTAAGGTCAGATAAAAAAGTAAAACTAGAAATGTTATGTAAAAAATGGGAGAACATGAGTTGTAAGCTATTAACTTATTTTAGGATGTTAGATGGACATACAGCCAACAAAACCATGACTAAAAAGAAAGGAAAAGATAAAGTCTCATGAAGGATTTTCTTCATTTTTTTTAGTCTTGTAAAAATGTTGATACATGTGTAGGTATAAATTTTTTTATAGTAATAATATATAAAATAAATTATAAAAACAAAACATTTGTAAGTAAATCAATCTACACTAACTCCTCAAATGAATATTTCTTATGAATATTTCTTGTATAAATGATTGCCTCCAAGTTTTTATTGAGAAACTTGAGAAAGTTTTAGTTTCTTAATCATTTTTCCTCTGTCATTATAAGTCAGGAAGAAATACTCCCATTAAAGTTAACTTTAAAAAATAAAATTTTATAGAATAAGAAGACATTCATAAACAAAAAATCATCAATTCTTATTAATTCAAAGTGAATATAAAAGAGTTTATTATTTATATATGCAAAGTTCTTGTTTACTCATTGGACTAGATGATTTGGCACTAAAAAGCACAAAGTGTAGTTGCATGAGTCAAATTCATTACTAATTCCCAACTTGAACTCCATCTAGCTCAAAGTTCTAAAAAGTATGCTCATGAACCTAAATCAAAAGTGAGTCTAGAATCCAACACAACAAATTTCAACTCAAATGGACATGTGTGAAAGAAGCTAAGTCAAACAGATAGTAAAACTGAAAGTATGAAAAATCTTTCATTTTTAGCCTTCTTCAAGTCTCACATATCTCAAATCTTGTTTCTTTCCAAGCTTCCATAAGTGCTTTTGTGTTGCCTTGTTTGACCACTTCAATAAGATTTCTTGCTCTCTAATGAAAATAACTTGTACATTTAACACCTAGCTTACTATAAGTCTCACATTGACCGTGTATCGGAAGCTTTTTTGTATTTCTTTTATTTTTATAAAGAGAAAATAATAACATTGATTTTTTACCTTTTATTTTTATGTGCATTTTTGTTAATAAAATCAACTTATTTATAACTTTTATCTTATTCAATCCTCAAATTTATCTTGTTTTGTGTGTTTTTATGTTTTAGTTATTTTGTATTTGTTTTACCTTTAATATTTGCTTAAATGTTTCAAATAAGTGAATAGGAAACAATTTTTGTAGAGAAAAACAAGTTGGATGTCAAAGAAACATGATTGGACAATACATGATGATTTTTAGGCAAATAAGAATCATTACAAAGTGAGAAAACAATTAGAGCTACATGACCAAAAGGGTGTTTAAGTGACATAAACAGGTATTGTGTTGCCACTAGGCTTGTTGGGTAAGCAAGATGTGTCTGAGCGAGACACTGGAGGGGAGGTCGGGTGGTTGACTCGCCAACACTAATTATGGTCATGCAGCGTCAGGTGGTGGTCTGACAAAGGCTACTCCTTTTGTGATATAATGAGTGTGATTGGCGGTAGCAGTGCTGAGATGTTAAAATTCGATATTTACTCATGCTTTTCATGATGGTTTAGGGATGTTCCTCTTTTTAGATCAAGAGAAACACCTTGAGTGCTTGAGAGAGTCTCTTGAAGGCTATTAGGTGTTGGGAAGCTCTCCCTTCCCTTCCTTGAGATCTTCTTCTTCATCTATGGAGGTTTTCTCCTCTTGGGTTGGAGAGGAAGATGAGTACGAAATGGAGATGAAAATGTGAAGGAGAGACGTAATTGGAGCATGAAACAACTACTGAGAACCTTAGAAAATGACTTTCTTGTTCCTTATAATTTCAATTTCTTCCTTATATCTTCAATTTTTAAACCCTAAGTTCTCAACATTGAGTGTTAAACCCATTTGTTGATATTAGATGTAATAAACTTATTTCTTGTGTGTTTGTGATGGTAATACATATATATTTTTCATTTTAATGTTAGTTTTATTTCTATGTTTAATGCTTGTTGTGGCTTTATCACTCATGGTTTAATTGTTGGTTCTTGAGGTATTGAAAAATATCTTTTTTAATCTAGAATTGAAATTAAGAACCTAATAAAGCTTGTATGCAGGGATAGGACATGATTCATTAGTGATTCTAAGGTTCTTGAATTTAATACATGATTTCACTTGTTGATGATTTATGGAATTGGAACTTAATAACTTATATATTAAAGGTTCAAAGTCATAAGGAATAAAATTTGAGTAAACTTATGAGTTGATTTTGATATGAAATCGGAATAAAGATGATTGTGAATCTATGAGAATGAAGTGGATGATATCTAATATTGAAAATTGTAAGTACTTTATATTAAATTTCAGTTGCACACCAACTATGTGATATAATACCAAAATAGTTTTTTTTGTAAACATTATGGTTTAATTGAGTCATGAAATTGTAAGAATTGTGATATATTGCACAAATTCTTTGAGAGAAAATGATAAATACTTATGCTATTACATTACTATTGATACACTCATCGTTCCATGCTAACAAAAAATTACATTTATATCTACGTTTTTACAAAAAAATAAAAAAAATAGAAAAAAGCTATTTGTTTTCTACTCTTCAAATATAGAGTTTTCTTAGGTGTTTCATGCTCTCATTCCTTTTAATCATCATTTTATTGGTGGGATGGTTTCATGGGTATCAATCTAATATTTTTTCCAATGATTTAATATAAATAGTATATATTATATATAATATATAATTATATATATATATATATTATATATATATAAAAAAAAACAAATAGTGCGATAATTAAAATTTGAATTAAATAATTATAATGTTAAATAATTAAATTTTTTTGTTAGCGTTGATGGTCACAGATGTGCATCTTAGCTTTATACTTTATAGTTAAACATCCACCAATAGCATATCTATAGGCTGTAGCTAATAGCCTAATTCAATGACATTTATGGATAGGTAACCGAAGTAGATGATAGTTTTTGAGTGAAAAAAAAAGAGAAAAAAAGTTAGGTAGAAGAATGGAAGAAAAGAGAAGATGAGTCAAAGTATGATGAGAATTTCGTGATTGATTGTCCCTCAATTTCTTTAAATTTTGTTGTTATGCTAAAAAGCAAATTGAAACCAGAAAACAATAACCAGAATGTTTTATTAGAATAATTGCTGTGGTAAAGGTAATAATTTTTAGAGTAAAGAAATTATGAATGGGAGACTACGTACCCTAACATCTCATGTCGACTCTCACCAACTTGCCTCTGCTCTTCCCAATTCTCATGCTTTTTTTTTTTAATTTCTTTGTTTTTTTTCTCCTCTTCTTACTTTATCCCTACTTCCTCATTTTTCTATCTACATTAACCCAAATTTTTGTAAAATTAAATTGAATTTAAAATTTATTTTTTAATATAGATCTTTTATATATATATATATATATATATATATATATATATATTTATAAAAAAATTGTATTAAAAATTTAACACCGATTAAACATAAAATCAATTTACAGTATATAAATAAATATAAATTTTATCTTATAAATTTATTTTATAAGATATTCTTAACAAGTTTTTAAACAAAATTTGAATAAAATTTTAAATTATTAAAATAATAAGACATTATAGATTTCATATTAACATATAATGATCATGACATATGTTAATATATTATAAAAATAATATCTGTAAATAATAATTTTAAATATCATATAAATATGTATTTGACAATTTTAAATTTATTTTGACATAATTTTTAAACAATTTTTGCATTTATCTTTTAAACGATAATTTTTTCTTCACAAAAAAAGATGATATCTTTGAATAACAATATGTACATCCCAAAAATATAGCTTTAAGTTATACTTAAGGGTCCCTACATTTACAATAAAATAGAACAGTTATAGGAATAACATTTATCTTACACTTATCCCGAAATCACCAAAATTAAAAAAACTTTAAAGGAACCTATACTGCTGCGGTTACCAGTACAAACTGAACGGAAAACAAGCTTCACATTGGACTGAGCGGTCTCAAACTATTTCAAAAATAGGTATAAGACCGAACGATCTTACTCTACTAGAAACCATCCTCTCCTGCCAGCGTCTGTTCCGGAATACCTTCTGCATTCTCTGCTCACACCCCACAGGGTGATCATTGCAAGGAAAAAATGACCGAACGGACAACATGACAAGACAGGAAAATAAGGGGTAAGCTAGTGTAATTTAATTGACTATATTAACATATAATTCAGATCACCCATCTAACACAACTCAATGACATGTACAGATAATCATAAAAAAATATATTGTACCGATCAATTTTTACACTAACTGTCCGGACTAGTATGAATATGAGTTATGGTCGTTCGTGCACTCGTGGGTGGTAACCTGGAAAACCATCAATATTACCGCAGCATGGAAAAACCCTTGAGCTTGCCAGCACGAGGTTAACCTGTTATACCTCACCTTAGGTCACAGGTAATACACTACCGCCCAGTGCTACGGGTCTCCGTACTATTCTCACCACATGCATCACCATTCTTTACTTGAGACTCAGTGACCATTAAAATTTCAGGATGAAAGGCCAATACTAAGCTTTCTCCTATTCATACTTTTACCACCAATACAAACCAATCACTGAGACATTTCCTCCTTGGAATTCTCTTTTAGATCCAGATATATAATTTTCATATCATTACTTTCATCTCCCATCACAATTCTATCATAAACTTGAACCATCACACTTCACATTACATGTATAATTATGAGATCATTCCTCATCCATCACTCATTTGAACTAATTTCAAACCAAAATTAAATTCAACATCACCATGGAGCATAACTGACTTGGAAAATATCAACAATTATTATAAACAAAACTTGACGGTAGAACACCTCCAATCTGCGAATCTGACCTACGGGATATGGTTTCCCTAAGATGAACCTGACCGAATGGGATATTGTTTTTCCATATGGTGATCATGACCGAACGGTCATGTAAAGAGTGAAACTCAAGCATGAGTCAAACGCTATTAGATTGATCTAAGTACTATTGAATTAGACCGAACACTTATTGGTTAATGCCGACCACTAGTAGACCATACCGAACACTATTATCTTAGACTAATCATTATAGGCTTAAGCCGAACACTGAGAGCTTATATCGAACGTTATAACCAGGCTAAACACTTTAGATGAACCAAATACTTGTGAGATAGATCATTTTCTCATTATTCAAAGAATATAACCGAATGACATTTACTAGACAGAATCCAAAGAATTGACTGAATACTATAGAACATCTGTAATTGGACATAATCAAATACTAAAGCTTATAACCAAAAATCTAAGAACTTAGACTGAACAGTACGAGCTTAAATCGAACACTCTTATTTTCAATTTTAATTACATAATTTGCAAATATGAAGAAACCAAATGCTTAGTGCATCACTGAGCACTACTAAGACTGAGTGTTGGCATATGGCCGAGCACTACCAAGATAGTTCAAGACCGAGCGGTCAATAACAATTATAGCCTATGACAGACCGAACGTCTTTTACAAACGAAAGCTATGTCTAGATCGAATTCTAAAATAAACTGAAAATCGCACTCAACCGAACGGTCATTATCTGAGGATCCACAATAGCAGAATTCAATTAAGACCGAACACCAGAGAGAAGCCGAACGGTTAATTAAAGACCTTCAACAAACTACATAATTATGCAAAATAATTGCAGAAATAGGATCAATACCAAAACCTTACCAATTTCACTCAACCACTGAATTAGAACCAAACAGAAACACAATCATCATAAATGTATCAGCAATATTTCACACCAACAGCACCGAATATCAAATCATTCAATTTCATACACATGTATAATCATCAAACCAATTAAATTAGGTAGCTTCCCTTACCTCTTGACCGAACCGAACAACGATTGCTCTTTTCTAGACTTTGCTTCCTCCCTAGAAAATCTGAAGAACACCTATATTTCACCTATTGGTGAGGAAAGACCAACCCAAATTACCAGAAAAGTGATAAGAATTAGGAAAAAGAAGCGGATGAACACATGCAACCATAAACTTGGCTTGCATGTGCCCGAAAATAGAATATCTAAAAGAGGATGAATTACCAACTCTAAGGCTTGATTTTGATCGGTGGAAGGCAATGATCTTGAATCCTAGATTGCTTAAAAGTGACTGGTTGAAGAAAAGAGAGTGAAAGGGAATAAAGAATTTCTAGAGAGAAGGAGGAGAAAAGGTAGAGACTTGAGTTTTAGAGAGAAAAAGTGGAGTCAGAAAATGACAAGATGATTTAAAAATAAATTTAAATACTACCATCGAAGCTACTTGTCCACTTCATAAACACACACTTGCCTACTCCCTTCGAGTGTATTTTCAGGTGATGACACAATATATCGTAGATTGTGTGCATTTTTTTCAGTTTATATTTTTTAATTATGTTTTGCTGAGTAATTTTTATTAATCATGGATTGATAAGTTAATTTCTCATCATGGATTTAAAAGAGGTGTGTTAAGTATCCGAATGACTTTTTCACATTCACAATTCTACTTTTTTAATAAAGAAGAAAAACAAAATGTTAGAATATTATGAACTAAATTAATTGTTAAAACATTTAAAAAAAAGCTTTACTTAAAGTCGTTATGAAAAGAACATTGAATTTAGTAATCGAATTTAGTAACAAAAATTATTACCTTTTCCATAATTAGTTGAAAAATATTAATTTTACTAATTTCAATTAAAAAAATTACTTGTTTTTTTCTTTCCTTACAATACTCTTCGTGAATTTGACTGGATTAATAAAATAAGTCCAAAAATGAAATAAAGTCACAGAATATTCCACATTAAGGATAACTTCAGTGTGAAATATTTGAAGTGGAAAAAATCTGAGGAACAATTTCAGTGACCAAAAATTGATTGTCAATAACTCTGAATCTGAAATAATAGAAAAGGAATTTTATAGAAGTAAAGTACATTAACGAAATGAATAAGAAATTGATACATTATAAAGGCAAGGCTACAGGTAAACAAGTACAAGTAGAGCTACTAAATTAAGTACTGCTAGTCAAACTAATTAAGGCTAAAGTAATTATTCAATTATTACTACCAAAACAACCTCCATTTACACTTTTTGTCACCTTTTCTTGAATTATCAATTTGAATCGGATTTAAATATAATCTTCTTAGTTTTTAATTTAATATTTTCATAATATTCGATAAATTAATTTATTAAATTAGTTAGATACAAATTAATTAGATTGAAGTCGAATTTGAAATCTTACTAAAATGTTGATTTTCTTATCAGTCACACCAATAATAAATTTTATCATTATCATAAAAATAGTTTTTATTGTATGTTATTTTTTATTTTTTATACCATAGGAAACTCAAACACTGTATCCGAAAACATTAAATTATATTGAATTGAAAACAGACATTTAAGAACGTGGGACATATAATATGATTCTTTTATCAATGGACACCATAACACATTGACGTTCAATTGTAGACACTTCAAACTAAAATTAGGTAATGTTTGTTAGTGCATCCGTCATCAAATCTTTTTTTTAAGTTTTGTTTATATTTATAATTTATCAAAACTAAGAAAAACAAAAAATATTTCAGCACAACTCAAAAAATTTATTAGCACAAATTATATATCAAAACTAAAGTTATTAACACAAAATGGAACAATTAACACTAAAGTTATCAAAACTAAAACACTAATAATCAAAATTTTATCCTAAACAGTTTTCAAGCAAGGTCTTAACGTTATTGCGTGTTCTAACTTCATCGTTCTAGTAGATACATTGCTCACTCCTGTCTTATTTTCTTCATAGTATCATCCATTATAGGTGATGGATTCTTGAATCATTGATAAAATAACAAATTTATCATGTATGGATATTAATGTTTAAAATTTGATGTGATTTTTAATATGTGAAAGGTATATATATGTTATTACTTTTGTCCAATCATCTCTAATTATAGTTCGAATGATGATTTTTATCCATGACATGACGTAATAGTCACATTCTCAGGAATCTTTTTTCTTGTTACACTAAACATGACAAAGAAAATAATCACACATCAAGTCCATAAATTAACATGCAAAAATTACTTTAAGATGAATGAGTTTCAACCTTTGGATATAATACTTGAATTTGTTATGCTCTGAGCTTACCCGCAACTCTAATTAAATTGGAAACATAGGTTAATATTAATATAACTAAGTAGATTATATGAGAAAAAGTAACACTTGTGTTTGTAACATGTATTTCAAATCAGGTTTCATCTTTATATGTACGTAACAAAACCATACAATTTACCTTATCTTGGAACAATGACCATTAGTTGTCAATGGGTCCTACCATGAATCACAAATAGTTAGTCCAATAATTAACTGTACTTCATAAAATATTACATTCAATAATACATACCCATCAATGTAGAGCACAAGATATATCTCTCTTTTTGACTCATACATCCATGTTTACAAATAAGTTTGCTTGTGGTCAAGTGTGTTGCAAGAAGATTGAATGGTCTCGGTTTCAATAAATCCATAGATAGAAGCTCAACCTTGATCCACAATGACTGTGACTATGTACCTGTAACAAGACATTTAAATATAAATTAAAAGGTAACAAACTTTAAATATAGAATACAATGAAAAATCTTACATGCACCATAGTTGTATAATTGAAATGTTCAACATCATGTCTCGCCCAATGATCTTTAGTGCATCATCTATATTAATGTACAATGAGACATGATACTTGAAGCCAAATATTATTAACTTTCGCTCTAACATTAGCGGTTCTATATTCAACCTGTTTAATTTTATTAGGAGATTTCCTAGAGCATCATCTTCTACGTCTGCCATGTCACCATCTTCATGGATAATAGGTTGACTCATGACCTGTTTTTCAAAACTAAAGAACTGAAATAAAGATTTTCAAATGTAAGAATCATTTATTTATAAACTGTAAGATAAAATACTAAGAATAACATTATAGTACCTATGGTGGGCCAAAGTATGGCATGATTACTGCTTTAGGCCAAGCTATAAATGTGCCTATAGCCTCCCCTACGAATTGGATTTCTGAAGTTGGCATAGACACTTGAGCATGGGGATCTCAAACTTAATCAATCGTCACATGAGAATTCTAAGGTAGTAGTGGAGCACCGTGGAAAGTTTGTCCTCCTTCAAGTAGTCGTCCTATGACCACTACGTGCAGAAGATCTCCATCAACCAATAGATTATACTAACTTGTGTAGTCAGTATGATTTGCATCAAAGAATGAACCATTTGTGCTCACACAATGTCCTATTGGAACTTCAGTGGGTAACTCCATATTCTATTGTTGCATGGACTAAAGCTTTTCTTCATGTGTTTTTTCTATTTTCTGTTGAAGTTATTTCGTGAAGCATTGCTCCACAACTACCATGTGCTAGTTGATTCTTTCCTCCATTTAAAACTTCATCTTCCTGAAGGCCTCCTGACTTAAGGATTCATTACTTCTTTGTAGAGGATCAAAGTAATCTCAAAGACCAATTGCACCTCAAATGCCACACACGACCTAAGAGCTTTGGCTTTCTAATATTCGTTGTGACTATATCATCCCAACCATGGCCAACAAACGAACATTGAGTCTCTTGCTCAACTAACTCGTCCTGCACCACATAATTAAGTTTAATCATAAAACACTTCATATGAACAATGGTATTGGGCTTAGGGTTTGTACTTACTATATTTTCATATGTCATTTGAGCTGATTGTGATGTCATAGAACTTAGTCTGAGCAACCTTCCACATCTCGTACCTAGGAGGTGCAAGTAATAGGTTAGGGGGCTCAAGTTCTAAAGCCTTTGCACGAGACTTTCTCAATTATTTCTCTAATAAAGCATAGTCACCTCATAAGAGTACGTGTGGTGCACCATTAAGTTTTTGCCTTTATGGGTTGTTATCCTTTTTTTCTGTCACACATAACATAAATTAATAACTCTAAATCATAAATGTATGACTTGTGTGACGATAAAAAACATTTAAGAAACAAATAGGTCACTCTACAAACTCTCTAAATACACAAAATTGCATTGACTCCTCCTCATTTATTTTGTACTTATTACAAGGAGCGTCATGTTATCTGTTTCTGAACACATAATAAAGACATGTGAGTCTTGTCTTGAAGTCCCTTCATTTGATGGCTATGTGAGATAACATTCTCTTCCTAATTTGCTTAGTGTTTGGAATATATGAGATAACATCTTCTTCCTAATTTGCTCAGTGTTCAGAATGTTAAAATTTTGTTGTTGAAAATGGAAAATATGTTAATGGATTAAGTAAACATATTAAACACTATATTTGTTTTAAGTAAACATACTAGAATATCTTGTCATAGGTGGTTCTTCTTACGTTATCCTAAGATGTAATCACAATAGAGATATGCCTTTTAGCCAACACTCCAAATAGCTATGAAACTTTTTTTCATATGGGCTTTTAGGTGTACCCTATTAAGGATTAATCTTGACCACCAACCTCTCCATGGTAATCCATAAGATTATGACATCCGACAACCCAGTCATAGATCTACCAAGTCCATTCTTTCCTGATTTAGAGCTCGTCATACCTAAAAACACATCGTTAGTAAATGTAAATAAGAAAAATATAATCAATTAGCTTTATAAGGTTAGAACAGGAAAGATAAAAAAAAATTAAATGTGGCAATATTAATAAATGAACTCATATTAAGGTATTGATTTCTCCCATATGCCTTCTTTGTGATCACTTCGAATGACATGGATGTCATCGGCTCTGTCATCGACCTTGTCTTGTATGGTTCTTAATGAGAAAGACATTGTCTCAAGTATATCTAAAGAGTCTTCATCATGATTTTTGTTCATATGCATTTTCTTCCAATAGGACTGACTTTCATATGGTTCAACCATTTCTGATTTTGGTTGGATCAGTGACATAAAATATTTATCTTTTTTCATAATGAATGGCTCGTTTGTATAACTCATCTTATTAAGACCCACCAAAGTGAAGCTGAGGTCATCTGTCCCAACAACTAAATTGTTATAAACCCATTTACGCTTGAAAATTGGTACTATAAAATTTAAATAGTCAATTTTCCATGTTTCTTGTATTATTCCGAAGTAACTCATGGATGTCGTAATTAGATTTTTGTCCTTTGAACTGACAAAATGTACAGCGTCAACTTGAAGCGTAACATCACTATTTTAAACTCTACTTTTTTCATTTTTCATTTCACAAGGTCTGGCCCTACCCATTTAGAAAAAATATTTTTTATAATTTGCTAACAAGTACATGAAGAAGTCTAAAATCATAAATTTGATAAAATTTTGGTAGCATTTTGCATTGATCTCCGCCATACGTGAAATGAAAGTGATCACTCATAACTACAATCAAGATGTATTCGAAGAATAAAACAAAATGGTGTTAACCGAAATTTTATCAAATTATTACATGAATTTCAATGTACATATTATAATAAATTATGAAAAATACTTTTCTAAATTGTTCGATAAGAGAATTCAAGTTTTAATACAAATTATTAATGTCCAATCATTTGCACTAAATTTAGAAGGGAACTATAAGTTTAGCTTAATTTTTAACTAAAAATGTTAACATAAGATAGCACCTAATAATAATAAATAATCTAACAATGAAATATATAATTAATCAAACACATCTAAAATATTTCTTATCTAAAAAACATACTACAAACATTTAAAAAGTTCCTAAAATTGCTAAAAATATTATCTAAGATTATTAAAAATGGAAAAGACAGAATATAACCCATATCATCACATGCAATCAACATATATAACCAAAATACAACGTTTTTTCAAAAAGTAAATTTATATCGAAAACCAACGAGAGCTAAGTGTTGAGCAAAAACACACAAACAGAGAACCGAAAATAACTAGAGGCCTCGTCACCGCAGATGGAGAGTGATCTTGCCTAAGAACAAACTACGAAAGAATAATGCAGCGAAATCAAATTCGTGTTGTTTCTTCTAAAATTTTGAAAAGCTTATATGTTGGATAAATTAAAGACCAAACCGTCGTTAATTGACATCAAAGAAAGAATTGATGGACATCATTTAAGCCTTTAACGTCGAAACTAGGTTAGACTCACGTTAATTTATTATAAATAATTACAAAAATATCATCAATAATTTTTAATGTTAGTATTATGCTTGGCTAATGCTGTATGAGTTTTTTGTTTTAGTGTATAAAAGTAACTTATAATGCAGTAAATTTTTCACTTTAAAATTATGATGGTCGAATATTATGAAATCCCACCAACTAGTTCAAGATGCGATCAAGCCCCTGAGCCCACAGCCTCAATCATGTCAAACAAATTGCAAAACAAGGGATCATCAAAAGGACCCTCTCAGCTATGCTGGTTCAGACGTCGTAAGAAAATAGAAAAAAGGAAAATGGGAATATAAATTAGTTTTCTTTTTCTTCTTCTCATAAAAAAGATTTTTTTTTCTTCTTTGTTTACAATGAAAAGTATAAATATAATAATTATGTAAACTGTGTTTTATTTATGAATACGATGATATATTAAAAAAGGATTTTTAAATGATTATATTTATTTGTAAATACATCATTTTCTTATTTTAATAAAGTTCCACTTTTCTCCATTGGAAAAGGAATTTCAATGAACTCTGATATTTTTTCTCCCTTCGCAATGTAAAATTGTTTTTGTTTTTTTTTTGTCTCATTTTCATTTCTTGTTTTTTTTTTTATTCTTTTTGTCCCAAAACTTCTTAATTCGTGGGCTCTCTAAATAGGATTTTGCAACACAAATTTGTTTACCTCATTTAACATTATTTTTTATATCTTTTATTTTTTTAAACTACAATAATTAAATTTTATTAAGGTTATTTTATTCTTATAAAAATTATCATATAATAATCAAACAGTATAAAAAAAACCCTTCTTTCTTCTGAATAATAGAATTCTCTCCAAATATGAGTACGTCAAATCAAGATTCGCTACCGTTAAAATTTTAACTGCACAAATTTCAAACCTAAAAGAAGGTTAAATTTTTTTGTTAAAGTAAATCATGATTTTAATTCTAAAAATTATGCAGCGTTGAATTATAGGTAGAGTTCAATTTCAAACTCTAAAGAATCTAATTCCGTGTAATTTCTAGTACGGAAAATAGGATGCTGAAGAATATGAAGATTCTCTTCCTATTCATAGAGAATGAATATATTGCAATTCTATTTTAAAATCTTATGTATGTAGAATATCAAACAATACAAGAGGTTGAATTTGGTTGTCTCTCTCTAAAATGAATAGCGACGGTTTTGAATCACCAAAACGTTAAGTCAACTTTACATAAATGCTATTTATAATTGTTACAATCTAATTTTTATAAATTTCTAATTCCCTGTATTTGATTTTCAATTAATGAATAGCAAGTCACTTTCAAAAACAAATACACATATATATAGGTGACTCACTATTAATTAGAGAGTCAACCATCATTAATTAACAAGTCAATTTAAATGGACGGACCAAATTGCATCTATTGAAAAATAAATGGAGATTAAATTACATTAATTTGAAAATTGAGAGATCGAATTGTATTATTTATTTAAAAATAAAACAATGATAAATAAAATAAAAATTAAACAAAGAATAATCAAGTCTTAAAATTTAATATTTATTAACAGTATATTTCGTACCTTTTCCAAAAAATGTTCCTCGGTTACTTAATTCTATCCAAAGATAAATTTTTAAAAGTTGAAATATAAAATATATTTCTGAAGATAAATTAGAACTGTTCCCACTTGATTTAATATTTTTATTCTTTGAAAAGGTATAATTTAAAAATAATTATGTGTATTAATTATGTTTTTTAACATAATATATCATGCTTTATCTAATAACGCATTATATTTATTGAAATATTATTTATTTTAATATATAATATTTAATTATATATAACAAATAAAGTTAAAAGAAAAGTAAAATAAGCTTTTTTTGATAGATTAAAATGTTATACTTAAACTAAAGAAACTTAACAAATAAAATTAGTTTATAAAAAGGGTTGAATTTTATTTATTTATTGTGGAATTGAAAGATTAGTGTGATGGATTCCTGTTACAAAATTTGATTGATTTTATATATAAAAACAAGTTTGGCCTTTAGTTACCTGAATGATAGAGATGGGTCCATTATTGTGGGGCTCGGGTGAGTGAGGTACATTATTATGGAAAGATAAGCTATGAATGGAGATAATACTTAGAACTTGCTTTATACAAACT
The DNA here is from genome assembly GCF_018835915.1 of Vigna umbellata. Next base: position 63,915 of record NW_025907519.1, on the reverse strand, counting down.
CATGAATGATTAATAGTCATATATATTTATGGATCTTATTTAAATTCGTTTTGATGATAACATACATTTTATATCCACCAAAGTTTAACAAAAAAAATAAACGTAAAAGTTTAATTCAAATGGATTAGCATATATAGAAAGTTAAGATTTTGAAGTTATGGATATATATATATACAGAAAATTGTTAAGGAGAAAGTGAGGAATGACATGGATTAATTAGAACCTTAATGTTAACGTGATACATATTGAATAAACAAATTAGAGTGATGAGAGGGTTAAAAAGTAGACTTTTTAATTTTATAAAATTGTAAGGTGAATGATTAAAGTGTAAAAAAATAGACTTTAAATCTAATTTAATTTTATAAAATTGGTTTATAAGGTAAGTTTTGTCTCTAATTATATTGTAAATTAGTTTTATTTTTAGTTAATGTGAAACTTTTAATATATTTTTTTACGATGAGATATATACATTATGAGCATGTGACTTGTTATTATTGAATGATGTGACAACAGTGTGACGAACAAAATAATGAAAAAAATAACAAATTTTATTAAGATAGATTATAATTTATATTATACTTTATTAAAAAATGAATTTTAAGTTTAATTTAATTTTAGTTACAAAAGTGACTCGGTGAATGAGAGTGGCAGGTGTGGGTAGCATTGTATGGTTGACAGACAAGCAATTGTGAACTTGAAAGTGAGTATTGTTGGCTTGAACGGGACCATTGAAGTCAGCATCAAATGTATGCCAAAATTCACTGCACATAAATTCACTGTGATTTCTTTTGGATCCATTTCATCTCTACCACAATAGTAAGTATGGCTCTACCAAAGTTTTTAACATTTTCCTCCAAAAACTATTATATGTCCTTCTCCTGTGATGCTAATTGGGTCCAGGGAAACCACATTTACAACCTTCTGCACAATTCTGCAGACCATTTGGTGCAAATGTTTTTGCTTCGATTTCATCAACATTCTGACCACTCACTCACTTCTTACAACTATTTCTTATCCGTCTAATATTCTACAAAATAATATTCCTTTTCAAATAAAATATCATAATTTTTAAATGTTAATTGTCACAGTTAAAAACAGTTTCTTAACCACAAAGTTCAGCATATAATATGGTTCTCTGGGTGTTCTATCAGAATTTGATTCTTAATTATATATAATTANTAAATTTATATCGAAAACCAACGAGAGCTAAGTGTTGAGCAAAAACACACAAACAGAGAACCGAAAATAACTAGAGGCCTCGTCACCGCAGATGGAGAGTGATCTTGCCTAAGAACAAACTACGAAAGAATAATGCAGCGAAATCAAATTCGTGTTGTTTCTTCTAAAATTTTGAAAAGCTTATATGTTGGATAAATTAAAGACCAAACCGTCGTTAATTGACATCAAAGAAAGAATTGATGGACATTATTTAAGCCTTTAACGTCGAAACTAGGTTAGACTCACGTTAATTTATTATAAATAATTACAAAAATATCATCAATAATTTTTAATGTTAGTATTATGCTTGGCTAATGCTGTATGCGTTTTTTGTTTTAGTGTATAAAAGTAACTTATAATGCAGTAAGTTTTTCACTTTAAAATTATGATGGTCGAATATTATGAAATCCCACCAACTAGTTCAAGATGCGATCAAGCCCCTGAGCCCACAGCCTCAATCATGTCAAACAAATTGCAAAACAAGGGATCATCAAAAGGACCCTCTCAGCTATGCTGGTTCAGACGTCGTAAGAAAATAGAAAAAAGGAAAATGGGAATATAAATTAGTTTTCTTTTTCTTCTTCTCATAAAAAAGATTTTTTTTTCTTCTTCCTTTACAATGAAAAGTATAAATATAATAATTATGTAAACTGTGTTTTATTTATGAATACGATGATATATTAAAAAAGGATTTTTAAATGATTATATTTATTTGTAAATACATCATTTTCTTATTTTAATAAAGTTCCACTTTTCTCCATTGGAAAAGGAATTTCAATGAACTCTGATATTTTTTCTCCCTTCGCAATGTAAAATTGTTTTTGTTTTTTTTTTGTCTCATTTTCATTTCTTGTTTTTTTTTTATTCTTTTTGTCCCAAAACTTCTTAATTCGTGGGCTCTCTAAATAGGATTTTGCAACACAAATTTGTTTACCTCATTTAACATTATTTTTTATATCTTTTATTTTTTTAAACTACAATAATTAAATTTTATTAAGGTTATTTTATTCTTATAAAAATTATCATATAATAATCAAACAGTATTAAAAAAACCCTTCTTTCTTCTGAATAATAGAATTCTCTCCAAATATGAGTACGTCAAATCAAGATTCTCTACCGTTAAAATTTTAACTGCACAAATTTCAAACCTAAAAGAAGGTTAAATTTTTTTGTTAAAGTAAATCATGATTTTAATTCTAAAAATTATGCAGCGTTGAATTATAGGTAGAGTTCAATTTCAAACTCTAAAGAATCTAATTCCGTGTAATTTCTAGTACGGAAAATAGGATGCTGAAGAATATGAAGATTCTCTTCCTATTCATAGAGAATGAATATATTGCAATTCTATTTTAAAATCTTATGTATGTAGAATATCAAACAATACAAGAGGTTGAATTTTGTTGTCTCTCTCTAAAATGAATAGCGACGGTTTTGAATCACCAAAACGTTAAGTCAACTTTACATAAATGCTATTTATAATTGTTACAATCTAATTTTTATAAATTTCTAATTCCCTGTATTTGATTTTCAATTAATGAATAGCAAGTCACTTTCAAAAACAAATACACATATATATAGGTGACTCACTATTAATTAGAGAGTCAACCATCATTAATTAACAAGTCAATTTAAATGGACGGACCAAATTGCATCTATTGAAAAATAAATGGAGATTAAATTACATTAATTTGAAAATTGAGAGATCGAATTGTATTATTTATTTAAAAATAAAACAATGATAAATAAAATAAAAATTAAACAAAGAATAATCAAGTCTTAAAATTTAATATTTATTAACAGTATATTTCGTACCTTTTCCAAAAAATGTTCCTCGGTTACTTAATTCTATCCAAAGATAAATTTTTAAAAGTTGAAATATAAAATATATTTCTGAAGATAAATTAGAACTGTTCCCACTTGATTTAATATTTTTATTCTTTGAAAAGGTATAATTTAAAAATAATTATGTGTATTAATTATGTTTTTTAACATAATATATCATGCTTTATCTAATAACGCATTATATTTATTGAAATATTATTTATTTTAATATATAATATTTAATTATATATAACAAATAAAGTTAAAAGAAAAGTAAAATAAGCTTTTTTTGATAGATTAAAATGTTATACTTAAACTAAAGAAACTTAACAAATAAAATTAGTTTATAAAAAGGGTTGAATTTTATTTATTTATTGTGGAATTGAAAGATTAGTGTGATGGATTCCTGTTACAAAATTTGATTGATTTTATATATAAAAACAAGTTTGGCCTTTAGTTACCTGAATGATAGAGATGGGTCCATTATTGTGGGGCTCGGGTGAGTGAGGTACATTATTATGGAAAGATAAGCTATGAATGGAGATAATACTTAGAACTTGCTTTATACAAACTCATGAATGATTAATAGTCATATATATTTATGGATCTTATTTAAATTCGTTTTGATGATAACATACATTTTATATCCACCAAAGTTTAACAAAAAAAATAAACGTAAAAGTTTAATTCAAATGGATTAGCATATATAGAAAGTTAAGATTTTGAAGTTATGGATATATATATATACAGAAAATTGTTAAGGAGAAAGTGAGGAATGACATGGATTAATTAGAACCTTAATGTTAACGTGATACATATTGAATAAACAAATTAGAGTGATGAGAGGGTTAAAAAGTAGACTTTTTAATTTTATAAAATTGTAAGGTGAATGATTAAAGTGTAAAAAAATAGACTTTAAATCTAATTTAATTTTATAAAATTGGTTTATAAGGTAAGTTTTGTCTCTAATTATATTGTAAATTAGTTTTATTTTTAGTTAATGTGAAACTTTTAATATATTTTTTTACGATGAGATATATACATTATGAGCATGTGACTTGTTATTATTGAATGATGTGACAACAGTGTGACGAACAAAATAATGAAAAAAATAACAAATTTTATTAAGATAGATTATAATTTATATTATACTTTATTAAAAAATGAATTTTAAGTTTAATTTAATTTTAGTTACAAAAGTGACTCGGTGAATGAGAGTGGCAGGTGTGGGTAGCATTGTATGGTTGACAGACAAGCAATTGTGAACTTGAAAGTGAGTATTGTTGGCTTGAACGGGACCATTGAAGTCAGCATCAAATGTATGCCAAAATTCACTGCACATAAATTCACTGTGATTTCTTTTGGATCCATTTCATCTCTACCACAATAGTAAGTATGGCTCTACCAAAGTTTTTAACATTTTCCTCCAAAAACTATTATATGTCCTTCTCCTGTGATGCTAATTGGGTCCAGGGAAACCACATTTACAACCTTCTGCACAATTCTGCAGACCATTTGGTGCAAATGTTTTTGCTTCGATTTCATCAACATTCTGACCACTCACTCACTTCTTACAACTATTTCTTATCCGTCTAATATTCTACAAAATAATATTCCTTTTCAAATAAAATATCATAATTTTTAAATGTTAATTGTCACAGTTAAAAACAGTTTCTTAACCACAAAGTTCAGCATATAATATGGTTCTCTGGGTGTTCTATCAGAATTTGATTCTTAATTATATATAATTATGCCCAAGACTCAAAACTTTGAAAACAGAAAGTGACATCAACCCAGTGAGAAATAAATGGTACATAATTTTGATTCTTAAAATAAATGCATGGTGGCAACTAGATATTTAATGGAAAAAAATGATAGAGATATATTAAATAATTACACGAGAGATGTGAAAATTGTCAAAAGGAAGAGGACATTGGAGAGAAGTGGACGTATGCACGTGCATGGATGATGATGATGATGGCATGCAGAATTAAGTGAAGTGGCAATGCAGATTTGGAGTGAGATAATAGGAACAAATGAGAGAGTGAGAGGAATGGTAAGATTAACAAGTGGACGCTTCTCCCTCCACCTCCTAGCTCCAACTTTTCTTTCTGCACCTCCAAACTTTCTAATAATGTTAGAATTACCCTTTTCATAAGAGTAAAAAGCATTTCCCATCTTATAATTACTTTCACCCACACCCACCCATTCTTACTCTCACGTTTGTCTAACCCTAGCACTGCACCTCCCTTCCAATATTTTCACCACCTTGCACCACCATTTTATTGTTCTTGCAGATTTCGTCACCAAGTTTTCGTCACAACAACCTTTGTTCATCTCTGTAATGGACATTCATCCACTTGTACATATTCCATATTTCCTTTTGTTGGTTTACAATTCATTTAAAATGATTAATATAGTGTATAGGCACGTGAAAATGGGCGATTTATGTAGATTTGGAGAAATAGGGTTTACTATTTCAAAAATCCGGTGAAACCCTTAATGAATTTCAAAATCTAGTAAAATTCTTAATAGATTTTGAAATTTAACGAGAGCATATCTCTACTTTTTTTTTAATATTCTTTTACTGTCTTCTTTATGTATTCTCTATTTTATATCTGTATTGATTTTAATATTTTATGAATTTGTTTATATATATATATATATATATATATATATATATATATATATATA
>NW_025907519.1:39210-52339 GCF_018835915.1 Vigna umbellata | reverse complement strand
TATATATAAAAGGTAAGAACACAAGATGCATCTAGATATTAAACTGAGGTTTCACAAAGTGAATGCAAAAGGAGACTTAGGATATTAGTTCGTAAAGGGGCCGTTCTGAAAAAGTTGGGACATTACATCATCTTGATCTTTATGAGGAGCGCGAGAATGTTATTATTGAGTAAGATGTTGTTGTTGAACAACACGAAGATATTGTTGAACAACACAAAAATGTTATTCAAGAATAATATGAAGTAGGTGGATTTTCTAGAGGTCTACATGATACATCACTTTTGACGAGTTACGCTAATCATCTTGGATTTGAGTTGTAGCAAGGTCAGAATAGTACAATAGTTGAATTTATTTTTATTTTTTTAAATTTTGATGGTTGATGAGTTGTTTGAACTTTATATCCAATTGTTTTGTCTAGGATCAATGCAAGATCAAGTTGGTTTTTCATGGAAAAAAATTAAACAAATTTGGAATATGTCATTTGGTTGTTAAAGATTTTGTGTTGAATTCTAGTTTGATTCCTCTATGTGATATTTCTCACTATTATGTTGATAATAGTTTAATATCGACATTCGTTAAGAGATGACACAAAGAGACAAACAATTTCCATGTCCCTGTTAGTGAGATGACCGTTACATTAGATGACGTGTTTGTGCTACTACATCTACCTCTAGTGGGACAATTATGTTCGAATGAAGTTTTGAACTTTGAAGTGGTTCGATGTACTATAATCGACCTATTGAGTATGGACTGTGCGAGGGTTACATCTAGGCTGAGACAATGTCGTGGTCCCTAAGTTAGGCTGAGCTGGTTGAGAGACATATACAACAACTGTTGTGAGAACCAACATTGGGAGTATGATAGGCCTACTTGTTGCATCTAGTTGGATGCACTATTTTTACGGATATAAGTGTCACATTCATCCGTGTATCCTACTTGTTGCTCTTTTGAGACATACAGTCATATGACATATATGCCTAGGGAGTTGCTGCACTAGATCACTTGTACGAGCAACTTAGAGATGTCAGTTTTTCTTAGACAAAACAATTAGTTAGATATCTGACTCTTATACATGTACACATATATCTTGCATTTTCATTTCCTTTATTATTTCATTATTAAACAACATTTAATTAACTTTTTTTAGAATTGAATTTATGAGCACTTTTTTGGGATGGGAATGAGACATATATTGCCTAGTTATGATGAAGAAAAACCTCGTGTAGCACGTTGGGTGACAGAGAAGTATATTTCCATCTTACTTCAGGTCTGGGCACATTTTGATGGCTTAACATATGATGGGGTAATCTGACCCTATATGATGAAGATAGATTCCATATGTTCGTCTCAAAATGCATCCACAATTTTCACTATCGAATCCTACATGTTTTACTCGATGAAACTCTTGAGCAATAAGTCTCAAAGCATATTTTGATATAAGTCCAACTAATATTTTATATATGGTTCCTTTAAAAGCGTCACCCATAAGATTGAGACTTTTTTCAAATGATGTCTTTATCTCATTATGTTATAGGAAGAAGATATTATAAATTGCATCACAACAAGAACAAAGGATTCTCAAACTGCTTCCCAATACTTTCTTCAAGCTTTAGTGAGTAGACTTAACCTTGATACAAATGACGTGATCAATATCATAAAACGACTAACAAAAATAATTAAATGAAATAAGATTAAAACATACATGGTTGATGTTATGTTCCCTAAATGCATAACTTGGATTGTCTGTGCCTTTACAAAGTATGTCTCATACGGAATTATCCAACACTCATTGACATATTGAAAGAATAAAGGTCAAGAAATATAAGCATGATGAAGGTAATCAACACAATCAGTAAACATTATTTCATGTTCACAATCCATGACATCCCATAGCCCAACATAATTGACTAACATTTTGCATTTAGCTTACACATTTTTCTAAATGTGGAAGTGCCAGAGGAGATAATAACATTCAAGGAATATAGTGTCAATGACATTCATCAAAGCTAGGTCTTTGTTGTTAACAATGACTTGTGGATCGCCTTCATATGTAAAAAATAATCCTCTAAGACTTTCCAAAGTCCAAGTGAAATTATTTTTCCGTTCACTTGATAAAAATATAAAGGCCATTGAGAAAATCAACCTTATTGATGTGACTCAAACTATCTCAAGCAATGAATGACAAGTGATATTTCTTTGTTTTGTATGTGGTATCCATTAACAAAACAACATTAAATGCATTTAACAATTTAACTTCATCGAGATGTGTTCAAAAATTGTCACTTATCACCTTAGATTCCTTGACACATCTACTCCAATGAATGTATTTATTATGTTCTAACATCATCATCAAGTGTTGTAATTCAATTCTCGAACCTCTCAATGATCGCTTGTAAGTATATCTTGCATTATATATTTGCTTGATTATTGTCACATTATAATCATTATTTTCTTTGAGAGTGAGAGCAGATTTGTAGGCTTCACTTGACTCTTAGTCATATCAATAAGCAATGATTGTCACATTACATATCACTTGACTTCATATCAAATCATGGTTATGATATCCACATATTACTTTCCATATCCACCTATCTCCATTAGAAATTGGCTTGCCTCAATTTAAAAAGACGTTTTTCTTATGTCGTATATACTAGGATGAACATAAGATTTGTACTTCTTGTACTTTTCACCTCTTTCACATCCTAACAACACAAACGTCTTTTTCCAAGTTGATTAATAGCTTTATTAGATCTTATAATAAGAACAACAAAGTTAAGATCAAAAGCAATCAGTCGAACTCACTCAATTAAGTCATCACTTGCGAAAAAAATCTTATTAGTTGTAAAATTATTTGTATAATCTTCCTCACACATTTCATTGATAAAAGAAGATAAATCTGACATAAAGTTTGAATTTACTTGTGAATTCATCAAACTGAAAGGTTAATCTTCCATCTTATAATATAATCACCTATAACATAAAATCACTACCATTGAATACCTCATTTCTTCAGTAGTAATAATAATAATAATAATAATACCTCAAGACATTATTAAAAAAAACAAGTAAGAAAAATAAAATAAAATAAGTTAAAAAATAGATAAAAAAATAAATGAACACCACATTTTGAAATCTGGTAGGACTATTAAATAGATTTCGAAATCCGTAGAGTGACAACCAAATTTTGAAATTTGATGAGTACCTTAATTGAATTTCGAAATTTAGTGACTTCCTAAACCAAATTTCAAAATTCGCCGACTTCCTTAACTGAGTTTCGAAATTTGACGACCTCTTTCACCCGATTTTAAAATTCGACGACGACTTCCTTTATCGGATTTTGAAATATGTCGACTTTCTTAATCAAATTTTGAAATTCAGTGACTTCCTCAACCGAATTTTGAAATTCGGTGACTTCCCCAACTAGATTTCAAAATATGCTAACTAGATTTCAAAATTCAGTGAGTAACTTAATTAGTTTCGAAATCTGGTGAGTACCTTAACCGAATTTCGAAATTTGATGACTTTTTAAACTGGATTTTGAAATTTGGTGACTTCTTAAACGAAATTTCAAAATCCAATAATTTCCTTAACCAAATTTTGAAATCTGGTGACTTCTTTAACTAAATTTCAAAATTCGATTAGTTTTCTTAACCGAATTTTGAAATTCGATTATTTCCTAAACTAGATTTCAAAGTCTAATGACTTTCTAAACTGAATTTCGAAATTCAATGTGTTTCCTAAGTTGGATTAAGAAATTTGGTACATCAAAACATAATAAAAATGAATATAAAATTTCAAACCTTAACGGAAAAAAAATGCTTATACTTGAAAGATACGAGATGAAATAAAGAAGAAGATGAAAGTGAAAAGAACAAAGCAGTCAAAAGGTTTTGCTTCTAATGAAAACTCATCACCATAACATACAACAAACACAGAGACGTGAGAAGAAGGATGAAGCGTGAAGACTTAAGGATGCATGATAGTAAATATAGAACTAACATTAAATGCGATTTGCTAAGTAATAATTAATAATTAGCGCTTACAAATTTTTTTATATATATTTATACTGAAAGACAAAACTGTAAACTTGTTGGTACAGGAAGAAAGCTTGGAAGTGGAGGGAGAAGTGTCAAGTATATGGTAAAAAAAAGACACCAAAATCAAAACTTTTCCTCTTCAAAAACTAGGCCCATCATATTTCCTCTACATCACACTCTACAATCAATCAATACTGCATACATTTCTCTCATTCAATACCAAATACTATCACATAAGTTTTCAGTTTTAGGTCATTTTTTATTATGAGTTAATATTGTTTTATGCTTTTTGGTCTTCAAAGATAGAAGAAATTTTAGAATGAAAGCACATCTTCATGACATATGAGTACATATTTTATCCACACACATAATATATATATATATATTTCTTTTTTCCCTGTAGATCTTATCGAGACTTACCACGCAATGGAAATAAATATTAATGTATCTTAACAAAATTTTGTCAAGAGGGTTCGTGTTAAAAATATTGGGCCAGACTAAAAGGCAGTTTCTTTCTGCACTTCCATAGTTTCAATTGACACCCCATCGATATTAAAATTCTAAATTTACCTTCTAATTTAGGATTTTAATTTTTAGTTCTGAATTGTTTAATCCATAAATTTTTCAAAATATCCTATTAAAAATATAAACTACATTATAAAATATTAAAAATATATTTTGGAATTTTTACATTTCGTAATAAACAAAATTTACTTAAAGTATTCTTTATGTAATTTTTCATGTATAAACAAAATATACTCTATTTAATTTTTAATGCAAATTTTATATACTTTTTCGTTTTAATCATGTTTCTGTTTTTTTTTAAATACTATTCTGCTACTGTCAATTTTGATTGGAAATGCCTTTTCTACATTAACAATTTATATGTCGAACTATATAAGAAGAGGGCAAAGCTTACCCCTCATAAAAAAAGGATAAAAATGAAGAAAATGAAATGTGGCATTAAATTAATATTGTCAATTTAAATTAATATGCATATGGAACATTAAAATAAATTAATACGGTATGATGTCAATTCAAATTTAAATTGTATAGGATTTGGTATTTTCTTTTTCTTAAAAGTGTTTTTAATGAAACTCTCCCGGGTAGAATAAATGAAATTTCCAATTTCCCTTAACAAATGGATCGTATAAGAAATATTTTCTTCTTTTTAATTTTTTGTTGTTGAGACTTTTACACTATAAATATAACGAATTTTCTACTTTCTAATTGATATTTTTATTTTCACTTCACGATAAGTACACACACACATATAATTAATTGAAAATAAATGAATAACAGTTAACTAAATAACTACTGTTGTCTCAAATTTTAAAAATAATAATTAAAAAGAACTTTTTCTCAAAATCCTACATATATTATAGAAAAAGTTATAATAATAAAGTATGGGTGTAAAGATGTTACAAGGAATTTGACTCCATAGAATGGCCTGAAAAAGCCCACTAAAAGGGTCCGACTAGAAAAAAAGGCAGTTTCTCTTTGCACCTACGTAACTTTCTCTAAGTATCTTCATACTCTTTTTTTTTTCATTTATCTTTTTAATTATACAATTTAAAAATATTTATTAAGTTTTGGATGACGTAATCCAGAAGTTTTTATCTAAAGAAATAACTTATGAGTTACATAATAAAAAATAAAAATAAATTTCTGTATTGAAAGTCAAAAATAATTTTTGATTGTAAAATATGAAATCATTTTTTATATGAAAAAATGATTTTTGAATTACACAATTCGAAATTTATTTGATTTTCATATTACACAGTCCCAAAGTCATTTCTAGATTTTGGATTGTATACTTTGAAAATATTTTTGGTCATATTACGCTCGAGAAGGAAAATGGGAGTAAGAAATTGAGCCAACTATTTTTTTAAATGAGTTTAACCATGTTAGTTTCTAAACTTATGGGCTGACTTAATTTATAGAATATAACTATATTTAAAAAATCAAGTTATCAGAATTGTTATATTTAAAATCAGAACTAATTTCTTAAATTTGGCGTAAATTAAAAAATATATATATTATTTTAATTTTTTTGGGTGTAAGTGGATGAGGTGGATCTGAATGTGAAAGGTAAAAATGAGAGCATAGGAGTTTCCAAATAGAGCATGAAAATTGATTTGGTATTGGAGAAATGTATGCATAAAATAATATAGCAGTAGGAAGAGGATGATAATGCAAGTTGCAGATATCTATGTTTCCTTCCACTTGCCATGTGATGTGCTGTGTGTGTGGAACTTTCTTGTCCATTTATGTCCATATTAGCTGTCACCCTCAATAACCACACTCACCTTTTCACCAAATCTAACATAAAGGGATTTATATCTTCTACAACTATTTTTCACCCAAATCATCATCATCTTCTTCTTCTGCAGTAAACAATATTTCACAAACATTTCCAAAGAATTTTATGATGGAACATCAAAGCACAGTGCCTATAATTTATTCATATATTAAAAATTCCAATCCTCTGATACAATAAACCAAGAAATTTCCCTGTACAATAAGAAAATTCCCTTTTTTTTCCATCGAAATAGGTGGAACCCCAAAATTCTTCATATTTACACTTCAAAATATAACTCAAAATAGTGAGAGTGAGAGTGAGAGCAATAAGAGCTTGCCGCCAAAAAATCCCAGCCCTTATGAAGAACTTAGATCCCATGCAGAAGAAATGAATTATCTTACCTACTTGATGGCATAAGAACGAGTACACACTGATTCAAGAGCCTCCGTGAACAAGGAAGAGAAACTTGTCAATGCCTGAAACACACCAGGCAACCCTGTCTGCAAATTGTTCAGAGTCATGGCTCTTGTTACCTCCACAGCTTTTGAATGCCTCAGCATTTCATCTTCAACGCGCCTTTGGCAGGTTGCCAGTTCCAGTTTTTTCTCCGCCAGTGGATCACGAGCATCCAAACCCTGTCCATTGTCAGCTGCTGTATCGGGAAGGCTAATTCCTACCATAGAATATGAACTGTAGAACTTCCTCTCTAGGTTTCTCACAGAGGATGCCTTTTTCTCAAGTTCCTTCGATGCTGTCTCTGTTCTTTTCTTGATCTTCAGCTCTTCAGTTTGCTTCGAAGATATCACATGGACAACATTGATAAAACTCTTTATGGCTTCAGATGCAACCGTGTCTGGAACACGGTCAAGTGCCAGTTTCCATTCATCAAAAAAGTGGTATGTATCAGAGTTGTCCCTGCTGTTGTTGATGTTATCATTGTCCACTGGAAGAAGACTGAGCTTGAACCAGCCATGCAAGGAGTGGATGAACTCCCGCTGAAACTTTATCAGGCGACAAAAACTGGAGTGCCAGGCTGACACGGCTGCTTCGAGGTCCCGAGTAGCCTGCCTGTGCAGTTCAGAAGTGGAGTCACCTCTTGAAGATCTGTTCACAAGGCCACGGACTTGCTGCACTATGTTGCTTTGAATTTCATGGTAATTATGCATTGCTTTCCACATGTACATAAATCTACAATTTCACATGTCACAATTCACAAACATAATAAGACAACAATGTTATCTTGAGCAGGCCATCCCCTTTTTTAATACAAAACACAACAGATAAGTAATTGTTGCAGGGAGACAAATTTTTAATGCATAAAATTCAGTACATGGATGTTTCAGAAGTGAGCAAAAGAAATCTCTGCTTCAGTACAAAATATATAGGGAATGACAGATAATCTCAATTTCACTCCCACTCGGCTCAATAATCATCTGCCACTTTGAACATTCACATAGAATGTGAAAACATCTTGCCTTCATGCTATCTTACACTACCCTCAGCATGCTTATATACAACATATCTTACTGCAAAATTGACCCTGATAGGTTATTTGGACCAGTAAAATGAAAACAGATTAATATTAGTAACATCAGTGTAAGTTTTTACAGCTTATAACACCCAGTCAAATAGTTTAGAATCAGTTAACAAGGGTTATCCCATTGTATGGTTTAACATACCTACTCCGTCCATAAATCAGTTATGCTCGAATGGAGCCTAAAAAGACAAAATAACATTCCGACAGATGCACTGGTGGGCCAAGGTTTGATTATAAGAGGTAGGCAGTTGTTGGACAGTTTAGTACAAAGAAGCACATGCAATTACGCAGAGCTGATAAAACAAGTGGCATACGAGACCGGTAAGCCATAATGTTTTCAACTACCACCCAAGATTTTCTTGACCCAAATTAGGCAGCACATTCACACGAGGTAAATGAGGGCATTTGAAAAAGTAAAAAAGCATTTCAATTCTTACAGTCAAACTTAAAAGTTCTTTAATAGGTTTGGTCACTTGTATCAGCTCAAGGTCCTCTCATTTTCCACCAGATTAAATCAACATTTACAAAATATCCAATGAACAAGACACAGCATGATCCTATATTACGGCCTCACAACAAGCAGCACAGTCTTCAAGTGTGTTTGATCATGAAGTCTAAATATGACATTTAATTTGTTTGGAAATGGATATAATAAGACCAAAACACTTGAAAATTTCATTACTCCAAAATACTAGACAATTTTTGGGAACCAATGAAGTTATTAAAGTTCATTAATTACAGCAGTAAAAATAAGCACGTCAGTGAACTCCCATATGCATGATGTGCTGTAAAATTGGATTAATAGATAATCACCATAGTTCTTCACTTCTTTGATTAATGATGTAATAATGGTCCAATCCCATGTACAAGAACTTGATTATTTAGCTATCCACAAAATCTGGAGCTACCAAAACAGTAAAGCTATTGCAGAAGAGACATACCCATGAATGAGAGCAACAAGCTGAGGGACCAGAGCAGAGTCCCTAAGGCCAACAATGGCAGTTGAGGTGGTAGACACAGCCTGAGAAGTGACAACTATCAATGACTGCAGCCTATTTATGGAAGTCTTGGTTTTGAATATCTTAGCTTCATCCTCTCCCTTGTATTCCTGAGTCTGCAGAGCTGACAATTTCTTTTCATGTTCGATCTTAACACCTTCTCTAGCCTTAATTCAAGCACAATTTGTAGAAAGTGTTAGCATAGCACACCTCGTTTCCAAACCACATGCTTTAGGTTTTTAGCTAAAAATAAATGCAACAGAACCACCTGACTTCAGTTTGGTTAAAAGGCAGCCAAGTTGGACACAGCATTTATGGTGATTTCAAACATCCATGACAATATCCTAGGCATTACTTTTTTTTTTTTTTCTTTTAGTGCCGTAAGTCTAAAGAAACGTGCCTTTTTCAGTAAGAATACACACACACATGTATATGTGACAGAAAATGTTTGCCCTTCACACATAGACCCAATTGAATGTGAATAATCAATCACATTAAGACAAAATTTGAAGAAACAGACAACTGGTTTAATTACTTAAAATCTGTTAATCGCTCGGTTCCTCTGTAGTCAGTAGTTTATCTCACTGGGGTTAAAAGAGTTTAAGGGTGTGGGCATTTCAGTCATTTCATTTCACACAATAAATTATGATTAAAATAATTTCAGCGAACTGCTTAATTCACGCTAATTTACACCAAAACTCTGATTAAGACAAGCACCGTCCCTTCAAATCAGGAAATTATCCAAACCATGAATGAATAATAAGCAAACCCGGTTTACCGTATGACCAAATATACACTTATATCATTACATGACATGTGTAAAAGCATTTTCGGGATAAGTATGTTTCTATCATGGAGCATTATTTGTACCACAATAATAAAGGTTGGTCCCAACAACCGAGGCTATTTTGGTCAATTCACAATGGTGAAAAAGGGAAAGGAGGTCATTTTCACACTAAACAGTCAAATTCTGCTGTGACCTTACGCTACCAAAGTCCAACAAAACCTACACCGTTTCCTTTTTTCCTTCACCTTTTTATGCTCTCGAAAAATATAATTCATTTTTCTAAAAAGGGAACCTCTTTATTATCCAAATAACACCACCGCCCTAGAAATTAAGATAAAATTACCTTAACCTCCTCGTACAGCTTTTTCTCCCACGCCAAAAGCCGTTCTATGGTGGAGCAGAGACTCTTTGAACCGCCCGGTTCATCCAGCGAACCGGTGTCCAGCCGGTACTTAACCGCCAGTGGCGGTTTCGAGGTCCAACTTGAGCTCAGATTGCTCAATATGCTGCTCGAGTGATACACAGTCTCTGCAAAATCAAAATCATCGAAATTCGAATCAAACAAACCTACCCATAATTTTCAAGAAAACTCGAAACCGTGTACCCTTCATTCGGAAATTGACCCAAAAGCATAAAAACGAAAACTCCCCAATGGCCAAACACAAACCTCATAAAAACCCCAATTAAATATCTTTAATACAAATTCAAAATGTCCAATCCAATTTAAACATGGAAATAAAACTTCAAACATTTCCAAGTTGGTTTTCCAATTAAAATTAGAAGCAAAACGAAAACAAGAGTTAGAAAAGAAAAATCTTTACATTTTTTTAGTACTATTCTCTTAATAGATTCAAAGTTTCTGTTTTTCAATTCGGATTCGAGACCAACAAAAAACAATATTCAAATAATCGAAACAAATTGTTTGAGTTTGTTAAACATACTCCTCAATTGCTTGAAGCTGCGATCGAGCTGAGCCTTACTGATCTCGAGCATCTCTGAAACCTGATCTCCGGCGGAAGCAGCATTATCAAAATTCTCCTTAATAGCTTCCACGATCTCCCTCAAGTCCCTATGCCTCACCACCATCTTCATCTCCGCGACGGAGGACGCGGCGTCGAACCCCTTAGCGCCGCCGCCAGCCGCAACGGACTCGGCCCGCATGGACGACCCGAAATTCGACCGGGTCCCGATCTCGGACCGCGACTCCACATCCTCCTCCACCCCATCATCATCGTCATCGGATGAACTCGTGGTGCTGTAATGATCCCCCCACTCACTGCACTGAACCTCTTCCCTCTCAGTCTCGGTATACTCTTCGGGAAGATGGTGATGAGAGTGAGAATCAGAGTGAATGTGAGAGGGAGAGCGAGAGTGGGAGTAAGTTTTTTGAGTCTCGTGTTTTCCGTCGAAGTAATCGTATTCAGATCTCTCGGAGTCGGAGTCATGAATTTGAGGATTGGTGGGTTGGGTTTTGTGGGAGTAATGAGAGGGTGTTTGTGTTTTGTGAGAGTGAAGGGAAGGTGTTTGCGTTTGTGTTTGTGCCCGAGCCTGCGAGAGTTTTTGTTGGTGTTGGTGTTGATGTTGGTGTTCTTCGGGGAAGTAATCGGAAGCAGGAGGAGGTGGAGGGGGGTAGAAGTTTTCCCAGTTCCAAACAGAGGAGGTTTGGGAAGGGGTGGAGGAGTATGTGGAATGCGCGGTGGGGAAAAAGTTCGAAGGAAAATTCGACGCTTGGCTTCGCGGCGTGGAGGAGGGGCTCGAGTCGGAGAGAATATGGGGTAGCTTCGGAGGCGGCGGCTTGCGGCGGCGGGGTTGGATGGGGGCGAGTTTCGGCGGCGGGGAAGGGTTGAAGGGTGGTGGAGAGTGGTGGGGGTGGTGGGGGTGGTGGCGAGGTGGTGAGGGTGGGCGAGTGTGGTGGATGGGAGGGGGTGGTTGTTGGGAGTTGTTGAGGAAGACGGCGGGAGTGTGGTCAGAGACGGAGAGGGGTTCCCCGGCGGCGAAGGTGGAGAGGGCGGAGCCGGTAAGGCGGAGGGAACGGCAGTAGTCGGAGTGGGCGGCAGCGAGTTGGTGGCGCGCGTAGACGGCGTCCTTCATGAGACGGCGGCGGTCCTTGCAACGACGCACGGTGTCCTCGTTTTCTAGCTTGGACGCCGTGCAACCCATGGTGGCGCGTGGGGGGAAGAGGAGTGGGAAAAGACAGTGGTGTTGAGTTTTAAGTGAATGAGTGAGCGAGAGTCATTGTGAGAAGTGAGTGAGTGAGTGAGTGAATGGCGTTTGGTATTGCGTTTATTAGATGTTTTGTTCTTTGTTTGTATCGTCTATGGATTTTATTAACAAACAGTGCTTTGTTGTTTTTGTGATAATGCGACATTAAAAGACGGTAATCATGGTGGGTGAACACTGATTTAATACTGCTTCAATGCTGTCACCTTTTTTTTTACCTTCTAATTTTAACCTATGCATGCATGCTTTTTTCTCTCAACAAACACACTACAATACTTTTCTTTATCATTCTACACTTAATTCAATTACCTCAATCTAACTACTGCATCTTTCATACCTTTTTAATTCTTTTGTTATAATAAACCTTAAATTCTTCAAAATAACAAAATTTACTCAATTTTTCTTTCAATAATCATTTTTTTTACAATAATTAAGTAAATAGAATTCAGACAATATTTAAGGTACTTGTAGTAAATGATATTTGTCAAATAACATCTATTCACTTCTTTCACAAGTAAAATTATGCCATTTAAACGAAGATTAACCCAAGACCAATCTAAACTGTCACTCTCAACTTTAATCGAGTAAAAAACTCTTTGAATGAAATTATCATAAATATGCATAATTTTTTCACAACACAAACGTGTCAACAATAATGATAAGTTTAAAATGCTTCAAATAAGTTATATGCATAATTTTTTTACAACATCAACGTGCCAAAAAATAATAAGTTTACTTCAAATAAGTCATATATAACTTAAATTTAAAATTTTAGTTTGACTGAATAAAATATTTGAACTCATAATTTATTGTTTAATCAAATGATTAAGAATTTGGAATGAATTTGTCCACATTAGATAAATTCTGTAAACTAAAATTATTAAAGTCTTAGATAAATTATTTTATAACAGCATAATGTTATACATAACTGGGACATTTTCTTCTTGTTATTGTCTTAACATTAATTATAAGATGTAAAAGGTTAATAATATCAGTGTAAACGGAAAAAAGTGAAATTAAATTCTAAAGAAGGTTTTAAAATTAAAAGGACCGAAACTATTAAAACTATAGAGACTATGAAACAAAACTTCAATTGCTTCCCAACTGAAAATATTGAGTTCAAATTATAAAAAATAAACATTAGAAAAGATAAAAATAATATTTATTTATTTTTCTCATAGTTAATGACTTTTACGGTAAACTCTCTGGGTACAACCAAATTAGTTTTTCCATCCTTCTCCATTTTTT
>NW_025907519.1:0-36088 GCF_018835915.1 Vigna umbellata | reverse complement strand
GGAGGGGCTCGAGTCGGAGAGAATATGGGGTAGCTTCGGAGGCGGCGGCTTGCGGCGGCGGGGTTGGATGGGGGCGAGTTTCGGCGGCGGGGAAGGGTTGAAGGGTGGTGGAGAGTGGTGGGGGTGGTGGGGGTGGTGGCGAGGTGGTGAGGGTGGGCGAGTGTGGTGGATGGGAGGGGGTGGTTGTTGGGAGTTGTTGAGGAAGACGGCGGGAGTGTGGTCAGAGACGGAGAGGGGTTCCCCGGCGGCGAAGGTGGAGAGGGCGGAGCCGGTAAGGCGGAGGGAACGGCAGTAGTCGGAGTGGGCGGCAGCGAGTTGGTGGCGCGCGTAGACGGCGTCCTTCATGAGACGGCGGCGGTCCTTGCAACGACGCACGGTGTCCTCGTTTTCTAGCTTGGACGCCGTGCAACCCATGGTGGCGCGTGGGGGGAAGAGGAGTGGGAAAAGACAGTGGTGTTGAGTTTTAAGTGAATGAGTGAGCGAGAGTCATTGTGAGAAGTGAGTGAGTGAGTGAGTGAATGGCGTTTGGTATTGCGTTTATTAGATGTTTTGTTCTTTGTTTGTATCGTCTATGGATTTTATTAACAAACAGTGCTTTGTTGTTTTTGTGATAATGCGACATTAAAAGACGGTAATCATGGTGGGTGAACACTGATTTAATACTGCTTCAATGCTGTCACCTTTTTTTTTACCTTCTAATTTTAACCTATGCATGCATGCATTTTTCTCTCAACAAACACACTACAATACTTTTCTTTATCATTCTACACTTAATTCAATTACCTCAATCTAACTACTGCATCTTTCATACCTTTTTAATTCTTTTGTTATAATAAACCTTAAATTCTTCAAAATAACAAAATTTACTCAATTTTTCTTTCAATAATCATTTTTTTTACAATAATTAAGTAAATAGAATTCAGACAATATTTAAGGTACTTGTAGTAAATGATATTTGTCAAATAACATCTATTCACTTCTTTCACAAGTAAAATTATGCCATTTAAACGAAGATTAACCCAAGACCAATCTAAACTGTCACTCTCAACTTTAATCGAGTAAAAAACTCTTTGAATGAAATTATCATAAATATGCATAATTTTTTCACAACACAAACGTGTCAACAATAATGATAAGTTTAAAATGCTTCAAATAAGTTATATGCATAATTTTTTTACAACATCAACGTGCCAAAAAATAATAAGTTTACTTCAAATAAGTCATATATAACTTAAATTTAAAATTTTAGTTTGACTGAATAAAATATTTGAACTCATAATTTATTGTTTAATCAAATGATTAAGAATTTGGAATGAATTTGTCCACATTAGATAAATTCTGTAAACTAAAATTATTAAAGTCTTAGATAAATTATTTTATAACAGCATAATGTTATACATAACTGGGACATTTTCTTCTTGTTATTGTCTTAACATTAATTATAAGATGTAAAAGGTTAATAATATCAGTGTAAACGGAAAAAAGGTGAAATTAAATTCTAAAGAAGGTTTTAAAATTAAAAGGACCGAAACTATTAAAACTATAGAGACTATGAAACAAAACTTCAATTGCTTCCCAACTGAAAATATTGAGTTCAAATTATAAAAAATAAACATTGGAAAAGATAAAAATAATATTTATTTATTTTTCTCATAGTTAATGACTTTTACGGTTAACTCTCTGGGTACAACCAAATTAGTTTTTCCATCCTTCTCCATTTTTTACCTTGTTATCCTTAATATAACAAAATAGGTAAAACATGTATGCTTTTATGGTAAATTATGAAATAAAACAATAATATGAGGGACTATTTATTGGATTAGATAATCTAACTGACCAGTATTATTAGTGAGTTTTTTTTCAACTTAATTAATTTTTTTTCAATTTGTGGTAAAATCAATGAAAAACAATTATCACCCAAGTAGTTCATTCAATATCTCATATTTTCATAATTCAAATTAAGATATGATTGAATAATAAGTAAACAATAAATTAAAATCAACTCATGTTTGATTGGAAAGAAAAAAAAATTGTTGATTCCCTTCTCTCATAATTTTTGTGTCAGATTTGGCTTGAAACATCAGAAAGTCAACTATATGGAATATTGTTCATCAAGTTTAATTTTCATTAAAAATGTCTTACATAATTTTGTTGTTACCGCAAGCAGTCATATATTGCAATTGAAAACTAAAGGGATCAACCCAAAATAATTCTTTAATCGAGTTTAAGAAAATAAAATGATAAACGAACGTCCATGCTTTTTTTAGTCGATACGTATAGTGATTAAAAATTATATACGTTTAATAAAAAAATAAACAAAGTGTTTGAAAAAACTAATTATCCATTTATCTTATCACTCTGTGAGAAATAATACTCTTACATTTAAATAAAATAATTATTATAACAGAATCGATATTGGGGAATATTTCAAATATGTAAAGGTTTTATTATGCAACTTTTTTTTTTCCGGCGAGTTTTATTATGCTCTTGAACCCACTAGTTTTATTGTTATGTTAGCAAAATATAATTTTAAGAAAGTGATAACTTAAAATTAAGAATACGTTGATAATTCCTTATCAAGGTAGGTGATTATTTTTTTAGTATAGATTCAACTTTTTTTAATTCTATTTGAGTTTATGTTATTGGTGTAAAGTTTGATGCATTAATTAGATTACTAGAAAATTGTAGAGAAACTACAAAAGTTTACAAATAAGATTTTGTTAGTAGGTATGCTATCTCTAAATAAGATATATGAATTATATATAGCATGTGGGCATTTGTATTATTATTTAAATCTGTGAAGAATGTATTGCGATATTATTACATTTATATATATGATTGTTGATAAATTGTGTATATTGATGTGAGAGTTGTAGGTGATTGATGAAGAGGAGAGTGAAAAGAGGTAGATGTTTTATAATAGTTTTATTATATATTTACTCGTAAAAGATGTTTTTTGAATTAATATTAACTAATTTATAATTTAGATACTATTTTATAAACTAAAAATTATTAAAATCTAAAATATTTTCTATTATAAATAAAAATTATAATTAATTTGTAAATTAACATCTAAAAAAAATAATATTACAAATACGGATAGAGAAGCAAGTTAAATTAAGAAAATGTTTTAATTTCTCTAACGGTGTATATATTATATACATATCGGGAACATAAAGTTGTAATAGTTTAATTATATACATATTGTAGTGGAGTTATATAAGTTACAATAGTATATACAAATATAGGTTGAGCTAGTACAGCTAAATTAAAGCCATGGTTAGAATTAAACACAAGAGCGATATTAAAGTTAAAATTAATGGTGATTAGCGTTAAAAGGAGGTGATTATGATATTTGGTTTATTAATAAAAAAATTAAGTTTTGATTAGAAAAATAAGAAGGAGGTGATTATGATATTTGGTTGATGGTGGTTATTTTGAAAAGGCGTTTAATTGGACGTTAGCTGATTGTCGTATAAAATTAAGGCATCAGAATTTTGCACAAAATCTAGTCATCGAATTTGTTTTCTCTGGAAAAGGAAATGATATATAGATTCCGATTCACGTGAAGGAAAGAAAATTTCTGAGATTAATAAAATAGAAAATAATTAAATTTTTGATAGTAATGTTTGCATTTTGCAGCAATCAGAAGAGAAGTTGTATTGTTTGGTTTCATAATCTTACCATCAATACAACAAAAAATGCCTTGCTGTTCCAACCTGTAGTGCCCCACCCCCACACGTCTTTTCCAATTCCTTCTACCATTAAAACTTAAAAAGGGTTAACTATATTGGTTATTCATCCACTAATACAAAATTACAATCATAATTTCTTCCAGACTTTAACAAATAGTATTTTATTTTGTTTATACTTAAATCGACACGTTTTTACCATATGTTAATTTTTAATCTGTTTAAATGAAATAATTTTTCTTAAAAAGAAACAAAATGTGCGGAATCAAAATCTAAATTCATTGTTTTCTAAAATATAAAGATTAAACAAAATTAATATTTTAAGCACAACTAATTCTATTTTTATGTTATAATAAAATAACTTAAAAAGCACAATAAAGTTAGTTCATATTATATAATCAAAAGCAATATTACTTTAAGGTAATTATTCTCTTATAAATTGTTTTATAAAGATAGAATAGAGTTAAATTCAATTTTTTTAACTTTTTAATGCCACTTTCATATTTTCAACTTCATCGTAATATTTTTCAAATACTTAAAAGAAGATAGATGTGTCATCCTACTTGATTAGTCACATTGTTACTTAATAAACAATCAATCACTTAAAGTATAGCAATAAGTTATTAAGACCAAAGTAAAAATAAAATTTACTATAACCAAAATGTTAAAAACTAAAAGCATTTCTTACTTCTCAAGATGAATCAAACATGATCTAAAAAATCTAATTAGAGTTTATCCAAAAATGCATTAATATAGAAGTTTAGGGCATGTTTGGAAGTGGTTTAAGTATGGAATAATTCATCACTTCAATAGAAAAGCTATGACTATAGTCTTCTAAAATTCACTATATCCCTATTATATATGAAAGCTTCATGTGAATATACTTTGGTTGGGTTACTTTCAGTTTTTGATGTTCAACTTTTCCCACTTTTTCTTATGGCAATCTCGTTTTATGGAAAAGATGAAATAGGTGCATGAATATTCCACCAATAAGTGGAACCTTTTCTGTGGTAAAGCAAAGGATAAAAGAGAGAGATGAAAGGAAGAAAATTCAAAATTAGTGAAACAACATTTCTCATCAATCCCTATCCTTCTTACTCACTAAATTTTCTTTCACTTCAAGACACATCACATGCACACCCTTTTTTCTTCTCTATATTTTATGTCATAAATATGTTTTTTTAAAAAGTTAACATTGTTTTGGCTTTCTTCTATCTTTCTTCTTGGCATGGAACCCTAGAATAGTATCCAATTCTTCACAAAAGCATCATGTTTCTATCAAAATATTCTTTATCTTAACTTCTTTTCATTTCCTTTTCTGTTGTCATCCAATCTTTCCAATTTTCCCTCCCTTGTTACTTCTCTCAACTTTCAAAGATCATGTCATGAGAAAATTGCAATGTACAACATTACTTTTTTCTTTTTTACATGAGTATTGAGTGAGAAGTGTGAAATTAATGTAATTTTTTTACTCTTCTCTTGATATTATCTATAAATCAGTTATATAGAATGAATTTTTACTTTTAATACATTTTACTTTTGTAATTTATACAGTAAAAAAATTATTAAACACAGTGTATAATACTTATACTATTAATTAAATATAACTTTAGTGAAATGATTTTGGAAAGAAAAATAAATAAAATAAGAGACATGTGAGAGAGATTTATTGAAACAGTGGTAGTGAAGTGAGTGAGAAAAACTTGAAGCTTCCCTACGACCACACATGATTCACCCAATTATTCTTTTATACCAAAAAGTTTCAACATTTTGGAATTAATGCTGTTTTAGTACATAATAAAGTACTTTATGAGATGTTTTTGAAAGCATAAATTCGATTTTGTGGGAATAACTTTCCCATGTAGAGTTTTACATGTAATGGCTTTAGCCAACTCTTAACAAAGAAAAAGAGAGCATAAATTCACTGTTTTTACTTTGTTTAGTATAATTATTTGAGTCGGTTGTTGAGAAATCTTTGATTTTTAAAAGGATAATTTTTTTATTATACTTAGATTTTTAAAATTATTATTTTCTACATCATGTCAGGAAANATATGTAAAGGTTTTATTATGCAACTTTTTTTTTTCCGGCGAGTTTTATTATGCTCTTGAACCCACTAGTTTTATTGTTATGTTAGCAAAATATAATTTTAAGAAAGTGATAACTTAAAATTAAGAATACGTTGATAATTCCTTATCAAGGTAGGTGATTATTTTTTTAGTATAGATTCAACTTTTTTTAATTCTATTTGAGTTTATGTTATTGGTGTAAAGTTTGATGCATTAATTAGATTACTAGAAAATTGTAGAGAAACTACAAAAGTTTACAAATAAGATTTTGTTAGTAGGTATGCTATCTCTAAATAAGATATATGAATTATATATAGCATGTGGGCATTTGTATTATTATTTAAATTTGTGAAGAATGTATTGCGATATTATTACATTTATATATATGATTGTTGATAAATTGTGTATATTGATGTGAGAGTTGTAGGTGATTGATGAAGAGGAGTGTGAAAAGAGGTAGATGTTTTATAATAGTTTTATTATATATTTACTTGTAAAATATGTTTTTTGAATTAATATTAACTAATTTATAATTTAGATACTATTTTATAAACTAAAAATTATTAAAATCTAAAATATTTTCTATTATAAATAAAAATTATAATTAATTTGTAAATTAACATCTAAAAAAAATAATATTACAAATACGGATAGAGAAGCAAGTTAAATTAAGAAAATGTTTTAATTTCTCTAACGGTGTATATATTATATACATATCGGGAACATAAAGTTGTAATAGTTTAATTATATACATATTGTAGTGGAGTTATATAAGTTACAATAGTATATACAAATATAGGTTGAGCTAGTACAGCTAAATTAAAGCCATGGTTAGAATTAAACACAAGAGCGATATTAAAGTTAAAATTAATGGTGATTAGCGTTAAAAGGAGGTGATTATGATATTTGGTTTATTAATAAAAAAATTAAGTTTTGATTAGAAAAATAAGAAGGAGGTGATTATGATATTTGGTTGATGGTGGTTATTTTGAAAAGGCGTTTAATTGGACGTTAGCTGATTGTCGTATAAAATTAAGGCATCAGAATTTTGCACAAAATCTAGTCATCGAATTTGTTTTCTCTGGAAAAGGAAATGATATATAGATTCCGATTCACGTGAAGGAAAGAAAATTTCTGAGATTAATAAAATAGAAAATAATTAAATTTTTGATAGTAATGTTTGCATTTTGCAGCAATCAGAAGAGAAGTTGTATTGTTTGGTTTCATAATCTTACCATCAATACAACAAAAAATGCCTTGCTGTTCCAACCTGTAGTGCCCCACCCCCACACGTCTTTTCCAATTCCTTCTACCATTAAAACTTAAAAAGGGTTAACTATATTGGTTATTCATCCACTAATACAAAATTACAATCATAATTTCTTCCAGACTTTAACAAATAGTATTTTATTTTGTTTATACTTAAATCGACACGTTTTTACCATATGTTAATTTTTAATCTGTTTAAATGAAATAATTTTTCTTAAAAAGAAACAAAATGTGCGGAATCAAAATCTAAATTCATTGTTTTCTAAAATATAAAGATTAAACAAAATTAATATTTTAAGCACAACTAATTCTATTTTTATGTTATAATAAAATAACTTAAAAAGCACAATAAAGTTAGTTCATAATATATAATCAAAAGCAATATTACTTTAAGGTAATTATTCTCTTATAAATTGTTTTATAAAGATAGAATAGAGTTAAATTCAATTTTTTTAACTTTTTAATGCCACTTTCATATTTTCAACTTCATCGTAATATTTTTCAAATACTTAAAAGAAGATAGATGTGTCATCCTACTTGATTAGTCACATTGTTACTTAATAAACAATCAATCACTTAAAGTATAGCAATAAGTTATTAAGACCAAAGTAAAAATAAAATTTACTATAACCAAAATGTTAAAAACTAAAAGCATTTCTTACTTCTCAAGATGAATCAAACATGATCTAAAAAATCTAATTAGAGTTTATCCAAAAATGCATTAATATAGAAGTTTAGGGCATGTTTGGAAGTGGTTTAAGTATGGAATAATTCATCACTTCAATAGAAAAGCTATGACTATAGTCTTCTAAAATTCACTATATCCCTATTATATATGAAAGCTTCATGTGAATATACTTTGGTTGGGTTACTTTCAGTTTTTGATGTTCAACTTTTCCCACTTTTTCTTATGGCAATCTCGTTTTATGGAAAAGATGAAATAGGTGCATGAATATTCCACCAATAAGTGGAACCTTTTCTGTGGTAAAGCAAAGGATAAAAGAGAGAGATGAAAGGAAGAAAATTCAAAACTAGTGAAACAACATTTCTCATCAATCCCTATCCTTCTTACTCACTAAATTTTCTTTCACTTCAAGACACATCACATGCACACCCTTTTTTCTTCTCTATATTTTATGTCATAAATATGTTTTTTTAAAAAGTTAACATTGTTTTGGCTTTCTTCTATCTTTCTTCTTGGCATGGAACCCTAGAATAGTATCCAATTCTTCACAAAAGCATCATGTTTCTATCAAAATATTCTTTATCTTAACTTCTTTTCATTTCCTTTTCTGTTGTCATCCAATCTTTCCAATTTTCCCTCCCTTGTTACTTCTCTCAACTTTCAAAGATCATGTCATGAGAAAATTGCAATGTACAACATTACTTTTTTCTTTTTTACATGAGTATTGAGTGAGAAGTGTGAAATTAATGTAATTTTTTTACTCTTCTCTTGATATTATCTATAAATCAGTTATATAGAATGAATTTTTACTTTTAATACATTTTACTTTTGTAATTTATACAGTAAAAAAATTATTAAACACAGTGTATAATACTTATACTATTAATTAAATATAACTTTAGTGAAATGATTTTGGAAAGAAAAATAAATAAAATAAGAGACATGTGAGAGAGATTTATTGAAACAGTGGTAGTGAAGTGAGTGAGAAAAACTTGAAGCTTCCCTACGACCACACATGATTCACCCAATTATTCTTTTATACCAAAAAGTTTCAACATTTTGGAATTAATGCTGTTTTAGTACATAATAAAGTACTTTATGAGATGTTTTTGAAAGCATAAATTCGATTTTGTGGGAATAACTTTCCCATGTAGAGTTTTACATGTAATGGCTTTAGCCAACTCTTAACAAAGAAAAAGAGAGCATAAATTCACTGTTTTTACTTTGTTTAGTATAATTATTTGAGTCGGTTGTTGAGAAATCTTTGATTTTTAAAAGGATAATTTTTTTATTATACTTAGATTTTTAAAATTATTATTTTCTACATCATGTCAGGAAACTCACTTTTTTTTAAGAATTTTTATTAGAAAAGTCACACTTTCTTACCATTATGAAATTCAAAAGTTGTTTGAGTACAAAATATTCCTTGCACTCATTTCACCACTTAGAGTAAAAAAAAAAAGTTTACTCTAGGTTAGGAGTATGAATTTTTCTTTGGTGCTTCATAGTTTATATATACAAACATTAAAAAAGAAATATAATTCATTTGATATTATATGGTTGAAATGATTTATTATATGAATAAATTATATTATGTTATATATATATATATATATATATATATATATTATAATTATTAATATACAATTGTAATTAAAAACATCTTAAATAACTGTATATCAATTGTGAATAAATTCTCATTATTTTTACCCTGTACTCCTAAAGCATCCCAAGCCATCAATTAACTTTAATAAAATTAATATAACTTTTTTTTTATTTTTTACTTATATATATATATAAATTAACTAGTTTGAACAATACGATTATACTAATAAATGACTAACTAATGTTATTAACCTTTTGATAGAATAGAAAGTTTATTTTTTAGAAAAATACTATACTTTAAAGATGAGGAAAACAACATTTTACTTGACCTTAGTTTTATATGCACATTGAACTTTCTTATTGAATTCATTTTACTTTTAGTTAAGAACTTTTATTATATAAAATATTCACGGGTAACAATTTTTATTTTAAAATTAACATAAGAATATACTTAGGTCTGTTATGTTACAAGAGAGACAACTATTTTTATAAGAGTGTGTTAGAGGATATGTTATTATTTATTTTTCATTCATTATCCTATTATTATAAAATTACTCATAAACCTATTAATTCCATGTTCAAGCTTGTTCTGTTTTTTTATTTTTATGTAAAAGGAATATCATACTCAAGTGATATCACAAAATATTACAGGATTGGGTAGGCAGAATTCTCCATAAAGAGTATATTTTTAACTAATAAATAAGTTAATTTTGACATGATATTTTTTTTCTTTTCTCAACAAATTTTGATTATTTTGATGGTAACATTATATGAAATTTTTATCACTAATAATCTTTTATGGGAAAATTGATATATTTTTAATTTTTTCTAAATTCTCTGTAATCCCTTTCCTATATTGTTGGCGAAGCGAACCCTAGCGAAGAGGCCCGTGTCCCGCGTAGAATGGCCGTAAACTGAAATGTGAGATACTCTGTGTAAATACATTATTATGAGTAGAGAGTGGAAACAAATCATTGTAAAACGAGCTCTGAAGAAATTAGTAAAAAGCTGCAATAATAAAGGATTTTTGATTGTATAGGTTTGTTATTGAGCCATCAAAGAAGACATAAAAAGCTGATAAGAGAGTATTAAAGAGCTACAAGGTGGTGGGGCAACACACTAATCCAGAGAAAACTATTTATATAATAATATTTCTTCTCTTCTCTTCTAAAAAGTCACAGGGACCCCTTCGAAAACAAGTTCCAAGCATTAAAATTCCAATCCCAGCTCATTTTTTCTTCATGTGGACCCAATTTATAACAAAATCTTCTTTTCTTTGTCTTTTATAATGTCTGAGTGAACCATTTAGAGGAAGGAACATGCTGACACAGGAATGACAACCATTTAGGAAACTGGTTGGTTTGCGTAACTTCATGCAAATATACATAATCTGTCGTCCTATTATTTGATTTTAGGGACAAAACTTGTTTATGTTACTCCTCTATACATTTAAATTTTCACAGGTCTGCGTGACTATGCGTAAGAAGTGGTCCTAATAATTAATGTCACGTAGATCAATTCAAAATGAAAAAGAAGGTTTTCTAAGTTCAAAGATAAACTCTTTTTTTTTCAAGTGGACATCGTTTTGATTCTGCTCACTCTTATTTTATGATATAAATAAGTAACCGTGCATGCCTATCAAGAATGTTTTATTTTAAATTTGTAAACTATAATATATAAGATTTTTTTATGGACAATGTTAATAGTTAAGACTTTTTTTTTTGAGAAAATTAAGCTCAACTTCTTTTACCTTTCAAATCTATAAACCAATCTTATATAAGATTTGATTTGTGTAAAGTTCGAAAATACACATAATAAATTTAAATATCCTGCCATGTAAAAATTCTTATAATAGCATCATGTTAAAATTACATTCTATTCAGAATGAACATGTTTTCTTGTTTTTACCTACTTTAGCTTTAATGATTCAAATGTTACTTAATGTTTGAACAAGTATTAGGACACAGATTAGTGTTTGATTCATGCTAGCTGGTTTCGATGGAAACCCAAGAAAGAAAGATTGTATCAATTGAACAATAAAGCGTCCTGTCCCCTGTAATTGTTCTGCAACAATAAGCAATGCACCATCCAATTGTTATTGCTGTTAATAACTGCTAATAACGGTTTTCATCCTCTCTCTTCGAATGTAACTTACTATGTTGTCGTTTCATTGCTAATAAATTGTTAAAAAAAAATGTTTTAGTCACGTTTTGTTGGGAAGGTAAAACATCATTTCAACCTCCAAATGTATGTTAGAGTTGCAGACTTATTTGTCGTATTAGAAACTTAAATTAAAACTCTCCTGAAATTATACAGTCTAATGTGTCAATGTCTACACATTGGGAACCAAAATAGTGCCTTATAAATATTATAGGTGAAAATCAAAGATATTTCACTATATTATTATTTAGTTATTTTTTTCAAGAATCATGTAAATATAAATTTTAAAAAACAGTAACAAACTAAATTTGTTCCAGTTTAGCCCAACTATGCACAATTTTGATAAAAGATTCAATCAAGAAGGAACCAACACACTTTCCAAAAATTTGATCATATAATTTAACAACTCAAGCATTAATGCTTGAATAACTGTAATTATGTTATAATGAAAATTATGATTCTCGATGGGTTGAATGTTAAGTAATAATTAATTTAGCTTCTGATAATATTGAAAAAAATAAAATAATATAAAATTATAACAATCAAGATATAAACAAGTTAATATAAATAACTAAATTATATTTCATAAAAAAATAGTAGTTATCAAAACAATTTATAACTGTATACACTTTTTATCTTTATTAAAAAAAATTTAAGAAACTTCAAAGGTTAAAAAAATATACTCCTTCAGAACCAGCTTTTCATTCTGGTTTTGGACTACCCCTTCTTTACTGAGAGTTTTGGAGTTAACATACTGATGATCAAAGTAGTTTAAGATTTTAAAAGCAATACAAAGCATAGAAAAAAATTGCTCAAAAGCAAAAACATTACACACTATTTTCGTATTTGTTCCACATGGACATCCCCACACAGGCCTAGAGTATGACTTTAACAGTTGGTGCTGTGTGGGCACCACCACGTTTTCTTTACTATACAGTTATCAGAAAATATAAAGTATATGTGTTTTGCATCAAATAAACAATATCTGAAGGGATCTATACAAAAATACTAATTACTCAAATAGTTGAATTCTGATACAATAACTAACAAGTTGATCAGAAAACCTTTTTGCCAGACAACATACCAGTGAGCTGGCACCTGCCACCGTGATACCTGGACTGTATTAAGAGTTACAGTCACCACAAGAGAAATATAATATAAATATATGTGTTGTATCCTCGTTTTTCATGAGGAAGGAAACCTACTTTTGTTGTCATTAACAAAACCAAAATTCCCAAATAGACCCTGCATCATGGATGAAAGGTGAAAGTCAGTCAATGCTTGTCCAGTGTAGCTCTAAAAAACTTAGAGTACCATATTATATTTTTAGTTTGGAATCATCTTCAGAAACAGAATTCAATTCCCACCCCAGCACATCCTTTTTTTCCAAATTAAAATTTTCTATTCACTCATCATCATCATCATCATAATCATCTTAATCTAAGACTGCTAGAAATGGTTCAGTAAAAGTGATTTGGTCTCTAATTTCAATCCAGGAGGGAAAGATATTACCCATGGTCCATTTGTTTCGGTATTGATTTAAATGACATGCTGCCCTATTACGTTTCCATACTAATATGCTCTATTATAAATTTACTATTTACTTTTCCTCTCTGATCAATGAATCTTAAAAAGAAGAAATAAAAACAAACAGTTCACTTTCCACTTAAAATGAGAGATGATTAACTCTGGCCTAGATTCCCCACTCAGGGCCCCAGTAATTGTGTGCAACAGAATTCATACATTTTTTATAGCAAACAATTATCAACAGAACATTTATAAAAAGCTGACTTTCCTGCATCATATACCACTCTTCAAATTCATCAAGCAATTCCATCCGTTCAATCCTAAACAGTAAAGTTCTAACACTTAGTATCTTTTTACAAAATTTACAAGAAAGAAACAGGCTACCAACCATAAAGTAGATAGAAAGAGGAGAGGTGATAGAAGATCAGGGAAAAACTGCCTTACATATGAAGATATGAACTTTAGTATCCTGCCGTTCCATCATATGGCAATCATAAGATATAGATAGAACATAGTACCTTGAACAGATTAAAATGCTGATAGGAATATAAAACCAGGCAAAAGAGAAGCCAAGAGATAGAAGAAAAATCAAATATTACTGAAGCTTATTTAGGCAGAGTTGATGAGGGACCACCACCCTCCCAACCAAAGAAATTTGGTTATTTTCATCATTATGTTTGTTCACCATGACTTTAAAAAAGATATTGCCCAATCCAAAGAATATTTTTGTTCTGAACAGTTTATCATTGTACTCTTAGTCTAGTCAGACACAACAGAAAGGACCATGATGACTACACAAGAATACCATAAATTTGTTTTACGAATGTTATTCTTTAACTTTTGAAGGCCGCAAGGCTATTATTGCTAAGATAACTCTACTGTTATTAATCAGTAATCTTTATCATTAAAACACCAGAAAACACTAACAATTGTAAATTTTATAGACAAACTTCCAGATCTAATTCATCCCAGGCAACAGACATCTGATACCGAGAAAAAATAAAATAGTATTACTTACGAAGTAGAATAAATACACACTAAGACTACATGATGAACCATTTCTGATATTGATAATCGTTATGATAGCAAGAGTTGCAAAAGTCTCAACCATTTCTAGTTTAGTCTAGTAAGTTCTAAGACTATTCATGCCTAGATGACCCATTTATCATCATTTAGACGTTTTTTCCAGAATTGTAAATTGAATAACCAATCAGATGCACTGTAATAAGTTTAAAAAATTAAAAAAAAGGACCCTTTCTAGAAAAATTTACATTGTATACCTGCCCCATCCTTGGTCTAGAAATTATTTTTCCTTTGCAAGTAACCTTGGTGTAGAATGCCCAAGCACAACCTCAACTCTGGTGCAAAACAAGAAAGTCAAGTCATATTACAGTATCATATGCATTGACGATCATACTATCTATGGAAATATCAACCAACGCATGAATGTATTTAGAACACACTTTTATGCACTTGAGATAGATATATATAATTCAAATAAACGGTTCATTTATCCACTCAGAAACCAACTTTTTTCCACAAATGCATGTATGTCTGTCCATTATAGGATAAGTAAGAGCAAAAGATTAAATCAAATTTAAACCAATAAAATATACAACGGCAGCAGTTATCATTTTACAGTCTGTTCTTACAGTAAAACGAGACATTTTTGTTGAAGCAATTCTTCTAGTCACATTGAAAAATTATGTCAAACATTTGTAGAAAGTATGCATAAATAATGTATTACATTCTTTCTTATCCATGAAAAGTACAATGTTTATTGACCAAAATATGCATAAATAATGTATTATCAACCCTCAACCTAAAACTCAAGGTATAGTGATGGTTATAAGCAAATAAATTCTCCACTCAAAAAGTTTATGAGCCTCACTTCGCATAATACAACACAACACATGTTGTATTCCCTTGTAGATGATTTTGTAACCAAGATTATCAAACTTGAGAGTCTATGTAGAGGAGTAAGAGTCTACATAACATGAAAAATAAGTATGATGCCATCCTAATTCAACATTTCAAAACGAGTTGAAAAATGCAGCAGCTTGAGCATCAACTTTTTCTTTATCCCCTTTTGTACAATTGATTTAAAGTAGGTTGAATGCCATCAGTAGATTTTCCTTTCCTTATTTTTGAACCTCTTACTACTAGTTTGAGTTCTTGAACAATGTTTATAGGCCAAAATATTCATAAATAATGTATTATCAACCCTCAACCTAAAACTCAAGGTATAGTGATGGTTATAAGCAAATAAATTCTCCACTCAAAAAGTTTATGAGGCTCACTTCACATGATGCGACACGGCACATGTTGTATTCCCTTGTAGATGATTTCGTAACCAAGATTATCAAACTTGAGAGTCTATGTAGACTCATGGGAGCGATATAGACTAGTAAGAGTCTGCATAACATGAAAAATAAGTATGATGCACATTGGAAGTCCCACATCGACTAGAGATAAGGCCAATTTAGAGTATATAAGTGGGTGCAAACCTCACCTTACAAGCCGGTTTTGTGGGGTTGAGTTAGGCTTAAAGTCCACTTCTTAAAATGGTATCAGAACTATGGTTAGAGTCTATCCTAGCGATATTTGTTGTTTGTTAAACATATTGTTCCACTTGCTATCAGGCCGCTATCGGACCACCCATTAATGTCTAGTCTCACGCTCGAGATGTATATACCTCGACGTGAGGGGGTATGTTGGAAGTCTTACATCGACTAGAGATAAGGCCAATTTAGAGTATATAAGTGGGTGCAAACCTCACCTTACAAGCCGGTTTTGTGGGGTTGAGTTAGGTTTAAAGTCCACTTCTTAACAATGCCATCCTAATTCAACATTTCAAAACATGTGTTGAAAAATGAAGCAGCTTCAGCATCAACTTTTTCTTTATCCCCTTTTGTACAATTGATTTAAAGTAGATTGAATGCCATCAGTAGATTTTCCTTTCCTTAATTTTTAACATCTTACTACTACTTTGAGTGGTATCCCTTTCAACTTACTCATCATCAAACCCTTCAATGTTATTCAACCTACTTTCTTCATTGATTTAGCTTTTGCCACAACTTTCATCATTACAATTTCAAGCTCTCGTGACACCAAGGCACAAGGTTCAAACTCATAATCAATACTGACAAGATGATGCTTGAATTTGAAAATTCCCCCACTGAATGTCTTTAAACAATAATTACATTAACATTTTTTCCATTGCCCAAAACATCTATTCCATGTTTTCTCTCATCCTATTTCCTACAACATATTTACTTCTAGGTCAAGGTGAGGTTGCATCAACATTGACATCAGAAGAATATAAACAAGTCCTACTTTCAGTCATTTTGAAATTTTTGCAACTAAGCACGAAATAAATAAAAAAACTTTAAGAACAAAACAGATCCAACATAAAGAAAAATAAGTAAAAACAGAGGAAAAAACAGTTAACTTAGTTGAATGTTAGTGTAACAAATTTCAAGGTAGCTGAATAATTATTGATGCAAAATCGAGAGAATTATTCAATGCAGCTGCATATTACCTTAACCCCCTATTTGCACTATGAACATAATTTCAGAAATGGTGCTCTAAGGGTAAAAGAAGGGCTGTATATATGCAGATGAGAAGATTGATCAAGGATGTTGCATAAAGGAAAAAAGTTAATTTGCAACTTATTGACTTTCATTATGCTAGAGGACTTCTTCTATGGAAAATACAAAATGATTGTAAGAAAGTTATGCTTCCTAGAGGATGGTGGGAGATCTTTGGAGATGAAACTCCAGAGTTGAAGAGATTTGTTGTTCTAGTTTTGTACTTGACTTGCAATTCTTTTGGGCTGATGGTGAGACATAGGGAGGACCGTTATTTAGTTTGGAGAAAGATATTGAAGCTACACTCAAGAAATATGAGAAAATGAGTGATAATTGAAGATGATGATAATGTTGAGGTTGAAGAAGTTGACGGTCAAGGTGATGGAGGAAATGTTGACAGCTGGATCAAGTTCGAGTGATCCAACTCCACATGCATTTGATCTTGATATCATTGTTTTTTAAGCCAATGCCGATGATGCACACTTATCATCAAAGGAAGAGCTTGATGGTGATGAAGATTATGATGATCTTGGAGATGATGTCATTAGAGGATTGGAGACAAAATCTTGAAGATGCTTTTTAACTTAGTTATTTAATAGTATGGTCGTGAGAATTTATGTTTTGCAACTATACAAACATATCTATTTGGTGTAGATTAAACTTATATAATAGTCATGTCTACTAAATTTTGTTACTAGAGTTATGGAACTATTTTTACTGCTTTGATTAATTATGGAGTTCAAATTTTGATTAATTATTGTAGTGAATTTATTTTTTGATATGATGTAGTGACTTACGAGGCTCCGAGTTGGGCCTCATATGACAACCGGGTGAGGTGGGAACAAGTTTCATCAATTAAGGATATAATAAGACAAAAAGTATCTTGGGGATATGAGAAAACTTTTCATATATTGAATTAGTCGAACCATTGAGATATGAGAAAACTTTACAGATACATTCACCCGCCCATACACACACAAATCGGATATTACTCATATCCAGTACCCAATAATTCAGGGATTTCCGTCAAAACGGAGATGGATTCGAAAAATACTCACGAGGACGGGTCTATTTGCCGTCCCTAGCTCTACGAGTCAAGTCTATAAAGCTCTCATGAGCCTATCTATTTAGATTTTCACGTCTGATAACCATGGTATAGATCATAAAACCCAAAACATTACATAAGTGCCATTGTTCGAATGGAAAGAATCCTGGGGATTAAAAGAAACACGTTCTAGAGAAACTAAAATCAAAATATTCAAATGAAAAGAAGATTCACTTAACATAGCATTATGGGCAAAAAATAGTATAATGAACAAAATAGGGACAGCAATTAGAAAAATAGACACGTCCAATTCATGGGTAATCAATCTGACATAAAATGCAAAGCACATATGGCTGTCTGTATGTGCGTATTTAAGTGAGACAAGAAATTCCACTTTTGAGATCAGACATTTCCAATGTATGGGTAATCTCAAACGAGCCAAATGAAATCTAAAAATCAGACATTATAAAACAATTCTTTTACAGACATACCTCTAAATTCCGTATCATTTGTTCTCCAAAAGCATCATCTGGGTGGGATCTGTTAGCAAAACGAATCATATAATGCCAAGAAGATCGTACTTCATTCATCTAAAAGAAGTAGGAACAGAAATTTTGAAGGCTCTAACCTACTCATACAAAAAAAATATTGCTGCAGAAAAAGTTTAGGAAGCCCAACCAACAATTGCACGAGTTGAATCAGGATCCAAGTTGATCAGAACACATTCTACAATTATAAAAGTTGGCAGACAGATAACAATATCAGAATGAATCAATTTATCATGCTTTGGTCAAGAAAGATACGAAGTTAATTTAAATTAAACCAAATATACATCCACCCTTATATACAGGGAGATGGGATCATCATTCTCAAAGAGTAACGATAATAGAGTTACTACTCATATTCACCTTCATTTTTTTGTGTGTGAGCACACATAAATATACAAAGACAAGGAAAATTAAGAATTCTTACGCTCAAACTTGGTTTATTCTGCTCATTTCCATTTGTTAAATGTCAAAACATGTGAAAGGGAATAAGTTATCACTTTCCAATAATAAAATTGAGATGTATTGTTTTCAAAGTGATTTTAAAACGTCAGTTCCATACTCTATTGTAAGCTGTGTAAATAAACACATATTGCTGTTGCTGTCCAATTATTAAATTCAGAATTATTGCCATTAATGAAAATTACAACACATGAAATTAACAAGAGAAGAACAGAAGAAGCACATGATAAAATATCACTAATGCCTTTAAAACCTTTTTTTGAATTAGAACTTCCAAAGGTGGCTGATACCTCCAAATAAATAAATTATTTATGAATGGTAATAGAATTTCAGAATTGTACAGAAGAGAATGAGAGATAGAAGGAGAGGTGACAGAATTGTAAACATCTTAACAAGAGGATAAAGCAAAGGAAAAAATGGCCTAAGGCTCTAATCAAGCCCCGAATCAAATTATTTTGCATTGATAGTACGCATGGGTAAAGAAGGAAACATTTTTCCTCACCAACAGGCAACGATAAACCTACAACAGTGTGAATAAAAATAATAAGAAAAATTTTGCAGAGAAGTTTCAGACAGTGCAACGGATTCACCTTAGGTGAAAAAGTATGAGTTTGTTCTACAATTAGTACAGTACCTATACAAGGACACAACAGAAAATATGTCCAAACTACCTTCGGTGCCATTAGAACAAACAGGAAAAACAAAGAGAATAACATCAGAGCCAGGAGAGAATACCAAAATCTTAGTCATAAAAGCTGGAATGGATGCTGGATATAATCTTACATAACTACATACCTAACAACAATACCCTTATGTCACTAATTCAAATTTTCCAGCACTAACTAGTCACAAATAAGAAGAGACAGGTCCAAAAGCCATAAATTTGTAAACAAGCAATTAGTAGCTCAGCAATACTAATCAACCACAATTCCACATTCATGCACTGATGCACCTAATCCATTGTCCACGTTCCTTAAAATTAAGTAATTAATGCACACAGTGTAGAGAGGAAGTTATATTCCACCTCCAAAAGAAAAAAAAAACTCAGCTAAAAACACATTCGTTGCTTGAGAACTTTCAAATTAGTCCTTGCTCCTAATCTCCTTGTCCCGTGTTGCACAAGGTATGATATTCTGTCTCTTAAAGATTAAGATTAGAAAGGCAGCAGGCCTTTAGCACAGGAGAACAAACAGGTACAAAAAGGAAAAGTGCACTCATAGCATGTTAGAACATAAAATAATTTTAACAAGACTTAAATGCAATTCACTCAATCCACATGTCTCCAAAACATAGCAAACCTATAATTTTAAAGGTACAAGCAAATTAGCTCTTAAACATAACTTGTGAAGTACTTAAAAGAACTCACAAGATGGCACGTGCAACTGAAAATATGTTGCATAAAAGCCTGCTCCGATTGATAATATCTGCTTCTTTACAGGGGCATCTTCATCTGATTTCTTCTCTACATCAAGAAACTGAAACAGAAGTTTCCAAATAACAGCCCAACGAGCAAAGTAATATAGTCACAAACAATACAAAAGCACCAACAAACTACTAAGTTGAAGAGCAGGAACTTAAACAATTCAATACCTTCAAGAACATAAGTCCCACCTCAATTAATAATTGGAGTTTCTCACAAATAAATGAATGTAGTCATCTTTCATGTATCCCTTTTTGCACACATAACCTACAGCCAGTTTATACAGATGAAATAGTTATCATACAATACTAATGGTTAACAACATTGCAATTCATTTAAAATCTGAATTCAATAGTGACCAAAAATGAGAAAAAAAAAAATTCAAGTATTAAAGTTATCTGAACCAATGTCACATGTCCATAGTACATGACTTTTACCATTAACGAACAGGAGGGTAAACATAATCAGATTGCTATTTGGGATCAACATTCATTTAGAATTGGATCAGTATGCATGAGCTCCAATCAATATTCGTATGAGGTGAAAAACAATTGGATAGTCAACCAAGAAAATAAATTTATCCAATCAATGTTTTTTCAAAAACATGTTTTAATTTCTGAGCATGGCATCATGGCATGTCGTGCATGAATAATCAACATTCTCTTTTACATACAATACAGAGTTACATTTCATCAGAAACCAAAAACATTTTATGCCTCTAAAGAACCATTCAGTAATAATGAGACAAGATTCAGCCAGATTAGTGCTTACGCTTATTCACATTAGAATCCTCCAAAGGAACCATCTAGATTAACCTTCTATAACATCCATCTTGCCAGGTCTGAATGCAACCTTAACACCTCTGACAAGCCAATCTAGAGAAAGCAAACAATGCCAAAAACCAAGAAGTAGAAGAAAATATTTACACACAACGAATTAAAATTTCAGAGAGAATAGATGATGGAAAACTCATTAGTTTTAGAATCTAACCACCGGCAAAAAAAAAAAAAAAGTGGGAAGGGTGGAGCAATTCTAATAAACCGACAAAAACGTAATAAAATATCATATTCGTATGTCATTTTTTCGCGGGAAAAACACGCTTAGAAAAACAAAACAGCTTCTAGATAAACCCGTTCCTAATTCACCAATTAAAAAGCCTGCATATGCATTGGTCTTAGGCAAAAAAAGAAAGAGAAAAGGAGATGGGCGAACAATGTGCTGCCGGAGGCGTCATCGTTGGTGGCTTGCACCGCTTCACTGTTGCTTTGTGAATCGTGCATCAAAGTTGATCGATCCTGTTAGGTTTCGGAATGCAAAGGGAATCACAACAACCCAACCGGATTCGGGCGCCGGGAGAAAAAAACCACGTTGGTTATGCAATTACAAAATAAATCAATAAAGCGCATTTTCCTTCTAAATCAATAAATATATAAATATTTATATGTATATAATTATGATAAATAGATATTTTAAATTTAAAATATATGTTCTAATTAAGATTATGTTGTGTTCAAATTATTAAAATTAAAATTCATAACATTACTCGACACAACGATAGATTAACAAGAGACGTTTTAAGATTATTTTAAATTTATAAAAATTAGTATAGATCGCATCTGTTTATTTTTAAATCGAGATGAATAAACTGTAACAATTTGGGATTGAATTTACTCTCGATGTAAATTCCAAGGACATTGTCAAACAAATTTATAGATCAATTTATTTTGACAGTCGTGTACAAATTTTGCTTTAATAAATAAGTAAAAGTTTGGTTTTAATTTTTCTAAATATATATATATATATCAGTATTCAGATAATACTATTATACTAGATTTTTTTTTTCTGATACGATTATACTAGACGGCTTTACATAAATAATTTTGACATAAAAAATACTTTATTTTAAAAAAATATTTATAGAAAAGTTTATCTTATCATACTCTTAAAACATTCAGTTATTTTAAAATACACATTTTAAGCAATTTTATACATTTTGAATATAAAAGTATTTTGAACTTCATTAAATACGTTTTGTTTTCACTTCCAGAGTTAAGAACGAGCAAACTCCTCGTTCTGCCATTACTCTTCGAAATTCAAATTCGAAACGGAAGCAAATCGAATTGATTTTGTAGGAAGATGGAGCAGATGCAATCGCAAGCTATGGAACACTTCGTGATTAAAACCATTTCTTCCTTCAGCGCTAACGTCCTAGCTTCCGTTCTTGTAGAAGCCACTTCTCACCGCAACCTCTTCATTTTCTCAGATTTTTTCTCCCTCTCATCTCTTCAGCAGGTTCTTCACTATTTTTCTCCGCACTGTTTGCTTCTAAAAGTGATAGTTTTCGATTTGTGAAGGGAACTGGAAAAGCAGGACTGACTTCATAATTCTCTGGTGTTTTTTATTGATTTAAGGCGATCGCGTTCACTGTGATTATGTTGCATTTTATGGCTAGTACTTTAAATAATAATAATACGAATAATTATTCTTGTTGTTATTATTATAAAGGCAGTATTTAGTTTAGGCGATTGCCATTTTTTGTGGTAATATGAAAATTTGTGAGATTAGCTCCAAATTGATCGTGTATTCCTGTTTTATGGCGAACATTTTTAATTACTATTATTATTATATAAATAAATGCATAATTTATTTTAGGGAATTTCTGTTGTCCATATTTTTTAGGTAATATGAAAATTGTGAGTAATATGAGAATGCTGTTTTCGCCATTTTTTTTCCCTGTGAAATAGTTCCTAGCTATATGTCCTGCTGTAATTTTTTCACTCGTGATTTCTTGCAGCTTAAAGCAACTGAGAACTGTGTTTATCTTGATATGCTTCAGTTGTTTGCATATGGAACATGGAGTGATTACAAGAGTAAGCCTATGGATTTACTCTTATATTATTTTTTTCCCTCCCTACATTTATGATGGGTATTTGCCTTCCTTCGTTGTTTGTTTTTCTTTTCCAACAGTAGTATGTTGTTGAGGTGTCAGATCAAATTGTAGCATCCATCCTTTACTATTTGATGAATCTTCATGGAGAATAATGAATTTTGGATTTATAATTCTTAATGTAAACACTGGACGTTGGCGACTTGAGATGGAAAGTTGGAACTTCTATGAGACTATATGAAAGGGTGATTGAAAAATAAAGAAAACAAACGACGACTCATATGTTGACAACCAATATTAGTGATATTACCACTTATTTAATTACTTGTCATTATTTTTAGACGTTTATTTCATTGTTTTAGAATTTCTCCTTTTTGTATTTTTACTTATAGTGTATTTGAAATTGTCCTACTTTCGGTTAGTTAATGTTTATACCCTTGCTATATTGGTAGTTCTTTTTGCCGTAAACAAATCTGCAGGACAATTTAGTTGTTAGTATACATTGCAGTTTTTTAAAGTCATTGCCATGTTTCTGGAATTGGCGTAGCACCATCAAATATGATGAGGTGGATTTTTTATTTTTTACGTATTGCCTTGAACTCCTATTCGTTAAAATCACTAGTTTCTTAAGTAATGCGTTCTAATAGGCTTAGTTAAGTTTTAAGTTCTAATTTTTTGGTAAATTTAGATATTTTTAATTGAGTCCCTTTTATTTATTGTATATTCAAAAGTTTTATATTTTTTAATTGAGTCCCTTTTATCTTGTCCCATTATCGTGCTATCTATTTCCTATAAGAAATGTGAGATTTTGTGATTAATAAAGCAAACAATATTGTGATTAGTGTAGACCGACAAAAGACTTTTATTGTTTT
The DNA here is from genome assembly GCF_018835915.1 of Vigna umbellata. The sequence continues at coordinate 12,260 of NW_025907519.1, read as the reverse complement.
AATATTGTTTTATATTAATCACAAAAACCTCACATCTTTTAAAACATGGAAATAAGGAAATAAGATGACTTGACAAAATAACTAATTAATGAAAAAATTAAACAACAAAAACTCGATTAAAAAGCATAAAAATTTTGAGTACTCATTTGAAAAAATTTAATAAGTCATCTAAATAATATAATGTATGTGTGCTGCAACAGAAGCATATTTTTCATTTTGTGATTTGTCAGTCATAGCTCATTATTACTGTGCTAAGCTTGATGTACCCTGCATATAAGAAGCCTTTATACACGTCGTATTAGTTTCTACTTTGTGGTTTGCAAGGAAAACTCGTACATTTATCCTCATGTAATGATTTTTGTTATTTTGTTTTAGCATCTCTGTTTCCTTATTAACTTATAAGTAAATAAAAATAAAATAATAGTGTTTATTAAAATGTTTAAGTGGCTCGTAGATAATGCTGGTCGTCTTCCGCAATTGATGCCTGATCAGATCCTCAAGCTTAAGCAACTCACTGTTCTTACACTGGCTAGCACGTACGAGGTATTCTTTCTTTTGTTTCTGGATCTGTGGGATATACGAGGTATTACCTATTAAACCCACTGTTATTGGCTATCTTGTGTTACTATTTTTCTTTACATTGTTATTGGAGGTGATCACTTAACCATTATAATGTGAGAATGAGTGGTACGTGACCTACTCTACTCCAGATGACTTGCCTTATTGTTGTAAGTAATGTTATCAATGGAAGGTCACATATATATTTAGGTTAAGAAATGAATTATTTCTACTGTGTCTGCCTTGTGATTCTCCAGCCCCCACGCCTTCCCAGTAGTGTGCTAGGTCCTGAATTTAGGTGCTTATGCACTGATGGTTATAATGGTTGTTTAGTTCCCATATCAATGTGGGGGACTTGATAATGCTGTCATGCTTTAATTTCTGTATTCTATTTGTTACGTTCTGGCAGACCTTTTTAATCTTCGTCATTCATTTTGATATATTGGATTTGCTAGACAATTGACCAATGTGCGTACAACACAGTTACTTGTAGTTCTTACATCTTGTGCTCTTTGCAATACTCGCCTATTTTAATGGTGCTCTCCAGTTACCCTTAGATCGTTATGTGGTTAGGTTTTGTGATAGATAAAGTAGGTCAAACTATGGTAAACAAGTTTAAAAAAAAGAAACGGGCTAAAATTCATATTCATTCTTGATGCTCCTATATTTAACAGGTGTTCAAATGGAGAATTTTACAATTTTAAAAGGTTAAAAAAGTTCTAACACATTATTTTTCAATTGGTTTCATTTCAAATTTATTGAGTTTTAATTTTATTTTTTGAATTAAGTATTTCAGTTTCTATCAAAAACAAAATTATCAAATTAAAAACCAAATAATACTAGTGACAAAAAATAATCATTATAAACTCCAACAGCAAAAATTTGGCTGACATCCAACAAAAAATAGCTTCACCAACACTGGTCAAGAAGATTCTATTAACAAATATCCTTTGCCTACATTATTGGAAGATAAATAATCTCAAGGTCAACAGCAAAAATAACCCCTAATAACGTTGACTAAAAACTTTGACTTGCATTAGCCAAAGGTGCTAAAAAAAGCCTTGGCTGACATCGACAGAAAAAATAATGCAGCCATTGTGGGTCAAGAAAACCCTGATGATGTTGGTCAAAAAATAATCAAGACCTACTTTTTAGTAAAGTTGATAAAATCCCAGTTAACTTTGATAAACTTTGATTGAAAATAATCCCAGTTAACATCAACCAAGACAATTATTTGGCCACACGAAAAATACTCTTGATGTTGACAAAGAAAACACTCACTAATGTTAGCTAGTAAATAATACTGAGCAAAAGAGTAACCTCGGCAATGGTGGCTGAAGAATATCCATGATCATGTTCAACATGAAATAAACACCCACCAAAAAAATATTTAAAAAATAGATGTCGAGGAATTAACCTTGACTAAGCTAACAGCATCTTGACTGAACTTAAGCTGACATGTACTAAGCTTCTTATAGCAAGGAAGACCCAACGGTCCTATAATATGTGCTACACTTGTACCATGCAGATTACTACTCAATTATCCCTTTAGCAAAGAGGGCTTTTGGGCATGTCTGTGTCCTTTGAGGGCTTGCTATCATTTTGTTCATGATTCGTCCATGGTGTTTTGCTGTAGGACTATTTGAGAAATCAGCTTTCTCTTCTTTGGAGGATATATTCTTTTTAGTTACACTTGGAGAATATCTTATCCTCCCTTTAGTCCTCTGTAAACTTATAAAAAATGGATCCAACTCTTGGAATCTATTTCTTGATTGTGTAGGATTGTTTAATCGAAGTCATCATTTTAAATTGTCATCTCTTTCTCATAGAACATGAGTAACTTTCTGACAACTTTTGCTTTTTTGACATTTGTAATCAAATTCTGTAAGTGTGTTTATTTTTCTTTAGGTACTACCGTATGACCAACTGATGCAGGAGTTAGATGTGACAAATGTTAGTGAACTTCAAGATTTTCTGATTGATGAATGCATGTACTCGGTAGGCATCATTCTCTTCAAGATAATATATTTCTGCTCAAACTCAAATGTGGTAATATTAAGGGGATGTGAATTTCCGCAATTAATATTAATATTTTTATGATTATTTATTCATTGCTATTATAATAAAATAATTCATTAGAAGAGGGAGAGGATTTCGGGGGTATAATAACATCAAATCTTTCTACTGGAAAAAGGAGAGAGTATAATACATCCACTACACTGTTATTTAATTCTTGTGCAAGAAAACATCAGCAAAAACCGTAGTAAGTTTCATAAATCACATACAATCTGTTAAAGGAACTAATGGAGACGTTTTGGTATTATTCTTTGCAAGATCTTTTTTGGTACATTTGTATAAGATCTTTGCATATAAAGGGAATAATTTATTTTAATATAAATCAGTGTTACAATCCAAGCAACAGCTACTAGGGGATCTGAGAACATTGTTGCAATGGTTATGTGATTGATCTATTTTATACTGTTAATGCATAGAGATACATTGCATCGAAATGGTCTTCCTTCCCCCCTTTTTTTTGTTTTATAATGTTCATTCAGTCCTCTGCTAATCCTTTAATTCTCTTCTGCTACAATGATAAATTGCATTATAAATGTGAAATAAATATATTCATCATTAATTATGTTACCTTTTTTTCTGCTAATTTTTAATATTATCTGTTGGCTTGTGCTATTTTCTTTTATAACATTTTCTGACTAGTCATTCAGCAGAAGATGTAAGATAGTCATTAATAAGCTTTATGGATTTCATCAGGGACTAGTAAGAGGAAAGCTGGATCATCTGCGACAATGCTTTGTGGTCCTAGCCAATCGTTATCTATTATTTTCTAAAAATTTCACTTTTGCTCCCTTGTGCCTTTTAATTTAACAAGTTCCCTATAGGAATTTAGTTGACTTTTTAGGACCATTTCAGGTCCAGTTTGCAGCATGTAGAGACTTGAGTCCTGCTAACCTTGGGAGTATGATACAGACACTCTCCAACTGGTGATGCATTTTTCTTAGAGTAGGAGATTGAATTTGATCATATGCCTGATTATTAGTAATTGAATTGCCTCATCTGATGGTAACCATGGTTAGTAAGACTTGATAGTGGTAATATCAATGCAAAGCTGTAATTTCACTGCCTTGTTATTTCGGAATATTGAATTTTTGGAGTCTGGCCTCTTTTGAAAATAGGCCGTATTATAGTTTTCTCAGCATTCAAGATATGTTGAAGTTAGTTTGAACTTCCAGTTATCAACATATCTCAAATTTTGTATTTTATAGAAAGCTTTTTGATTCTTAGGTTTTTACTTACCATTTTTGTTTGTCTTGTTCATGGTTCAGAACTTTTCAAAACGGTAATTATGTACGTTCTGCTAATGTTTAGAATGTGATAGACTTCCTCTCCTGAATACTACTGAAATATAATTTATGACTGGGAAACATAGGTTGTCTGCATCAGAAATTCTTCTTGTTGTACTTCAAGAGGAAATAATATTGACTGATGCTAGGGATGAAATTGAGAAACTGAAAAAGAAGTGTGTGGAACAGAATCTACAAGAAGTAAAGAATAATCTTGTAAAGGTCAGTTGAGTTTATTTTCATCCTTTCTTTTCTCAGCATCCTCCCCCTCCCTGATACAGATGAGAAAATGTCCAATAAATTATTCCTTACATGTAATTTTGATCTTGTATATAACTTGTAGGCCGTTCCCATAACTGATTATGTATCCTGTGGGAAGCAGGATAAGTTGTGTAAAGGATTTGTTCTGGATAACGTCCTTGCTTTAATTTAAAACTCAATTAGCAAACTTAGGGTCAAACCTAATACCCACAATTGCATTCTATAATTTTCTCCCATTTTTATTCTGGTGATTGCCTAGAAGTTTCATGTGAGATCATGATACATCTTTTTCTCATTATGGCTGATTGTAAGTACCTATTTTGGGCATTCATTGGTGGAATTCTGACAGAACTGGATCAGAATTAGTAAGAAAAACGGAAATCTAATTCAAATCAATCCTCACACTGTAGCTCAATAGTAGGTGGATTCATAAACGGAAATGGTTATGACAAATTGCTGAAAACAAATATATATAACTCAAGTATTTTCCTACTCTCATCTTCTATTACCAGTCTTTCTCTTTTTGATATAAACCTTCTGAATGGCTGATTTACTAACACGGTCTTTATGTTTGAATGGAACCAGTAAGTATCTGTTAAATATTACAAAAAATTTGTACAGAATTTTTTATCTAAGGAGAAAAACTCAATTTCTTTATTAACTGATAAAAAACAACTAATTGGTTTTGTTTATTGGATTTGATACTACTATTTCTCACTTTGGACAGGACTCTGTAAAAAATAATTTAGTAATCAAAATTGAACGCCCGGATTTGAGAAAAACGATATCGCTCTGCTGATTTAATTTAGTTTTATTAGGTTGGTCAGTCAGTTCCTTGAATCCCTCCACTGTATATTTTTTCTTTGCTGGATTAACCCCTCTAATGTATGCAGTTAGTTATATGGGATGGGGTAGTTTGGCTACTGGAAGATGTTTAAGAGGAAAAGCGTTTATTATTACGAGGGAGGGAAAAAAAATAGTCCCAGAAATATATTGCACTCTATATTTAAGATGATAACTGTCTGCATAAATATCATATCCAACCTGCCCTTCTATCTCTATATTGACTTTAAATTTTGAGGGCAATTGTGTTGGGCAAGGATTTTGCGTTATACTTGTAATGAATAGAAAAAAACATTAAGGATTTGGAATTTCATTTGATAATAATATAAAACCTTGTCTGCTAGACACACTGATAAGTTGCTGTCATAATTTATTGTGGGGATATATTGGTCGACATGTCTTTGTTACACTAAATGTATGAACCACAACTGCTTATCTGTTATAGCAGTTCAGTTTCCCTCTTGTGTATATATATATATATATATATATATGGGCTCTTGTAGCTCCCATTAAAAGTGCGTTTACAATATACAGATATTTTCTTTCTCGTATTTTCTTTCATTGTACACTGTAAACAGGCCGGTGTTGATATTTGGAACCAAGAGGATAATGAAGGTCGCTGCCGACAGCCGAAGAGGTATTCTTAGACAACTTTGCGTATACCAGAGTCAGAGTATTTAATAAATGGATAAAATATGTTTTGAGTTAAATTTGGTCTAAGTTTCCGAATTTTAAAAACAGCGATTTTGGTCCTCGTATATTTGATAATCTGTGAATTTCCTACCGTCCATATTTTAATGAACATAATGGATGAAGAACAAAATTCCCCTAAAAGGACCAAAATTATTACTTTTAACGTATAGAAACTTGGGTAAATTTGGATAAAAAATTGTACGACTCAAAAGTTGCACTTTGATTAAATGTATTAATTAAAAATTTGTTGTCTATAATCTAACTAGTCATGACATCACCCGACTGCAATACTAAAATATCATCGGTTTTCACTGGCATATCATCTTTAATCTCCACATACAATATTTTATTAGAAGTTACAGACCCTTTCTCCCCCTTCCCTTTGCTTTTGACCTGCAAAGGAAAGCTGGATATGAATGTTTTCTGTAGCATATATTTAAAGCTTGAATGTAATTGACCTGAGCATTTTTTTTTCTTAGATAAATAATTTTTTTCTCATATTGTATTACTATAAAGCTTGGGAAATTTGCAGGAAGCGGCATATAACGTTTTGAACATTGCAATGGTTGAAGACGTTAATTGGATTGGTGTTTTAGTAGCTTGCCTGACTTTTATTCTTGGCAAGGCTCAACTCACAGTATATCTTTTAGAGACAAGTATATCTCATCGATATTGAACTTGTCTATCACACCACAATAAGAGGCAAGAACAACGGAAAACCTGTTATTTCTGCAGTTTTTTTTTTTAAAACTTATTGAGCCATTATAGTTGTCATACAGATGTATGGTGGTGTGGCCTTTTATTTGTGTTTGTAAATGATACGTTGGTTTTGTTTGTACTGTGCCTCGTATGAACTAACTCGTTGTGTATGTGCATCATTTTCTTTAGTTTTTGTTCAAATACTAATTTTAGAGGATGGAAATGGGGGAAAATATGGAAAAATATGACCAATAAAAAAATGAAAAATAAAAGACCAAAACAAGAGAAATTTATTTTATTTTCCTTTTAAAAACTAACAAAGAGTATTGAGAATAGATTTAAAAAATATTTTTATCGAACACATTCTTTTTTGTTTTAGAAAATATAAACAATCAAACTAACAATCCCCGTGTTAAATTATCTTTTTACAATGATAAGGAAGGTTGATTTTCCAAAATTCATAGAAAAATGTATTTTGAATGGTACCAAAATACATAGGAACATTACAAAAAATGACAATATTTTCTTAAAAAATTAATGATTGATATATAATTTTGAGTTTTAAAAAAGACGTACTTAGTTTGTCTATTATTTAACCACATAACCTTTTATCCTTTTAAACCTATAATTATGAATATTTTGAATAAAATATATGGTATATATTTATTAAATAAAGTTGAATTGTTTAAATTGAGCCGAGTCTTGGCTCTCTCACGATAGAGTAATGCTTTTAAAACTTCTTAAATAGTCAACATATCTTAATTCATATTGAATAAGTAGTTTCATTTTCAATATTTTCATAAATATGTTTCTTATTAATAGTACTGTAATTTGGTCAACATGCGTGTTTCTTCTTTCTCACGTTTTCAGTCCACCGTCACCATGTTCCTTTAGTATTTTGTGGCAAGATTGTGCTGTGAGAACTTTGTTCCATGTTTCTCGGAGGGTCAACGACTGCCATGTGAATGAGAATGGAAATGGCAACCAGTAATTGTCACACACCAGTTTATTTCATTGAAAGACATTTTCATTTATCAATCCTTAAGAATATATAATTATATAATTTAGCAATTTCACTCCCTAAGTATCTGTTTAGACATAATCAAGACACTACTGAACTCATTTGCTTTTCACAAAGTCAGATTTATCTTTCATCAAAACAATAATAGTTATTGAAGATGACCAATATTACTATTAAATGATTTTAATTACATTCTATACATTTCAATTAATTAAGTTTTTCTTTAAAACAAATGTAAAATCAGTGTTTGAACTAAACTGTAAAAGAGAAAGAGAGAAACGATATCATGGATTAAGGATTAAAAGTGAAGAAAAAACATAAACTAATATATGTTTTTCTTTTCTGTTTTTGAAATATGGAGTAAATATTTTTTTTCCAATCCGTCAAATTTAAAGAAAAAACCGTTTTATTAGTAAAATCTGGTTTTAGTTCTTAAATTATAAATTTGAGGAACTAAAATAAGTTTTAATTCTTGACTTTAAAATAATTATTTCAATATCTATCAGAAGGACTACATCTTTTTTTAATTTTAAGAGATTAAAATTGAGTTTTTCTAAATTTGAACATCAAAAACATCAAAACTATAATCACTCTAAATTTCAAGAAATATATATATATATATATATATATATATATATATATATATATATATATACACACACACACACACATTTAAACCTTTAATATATAATAAAAACAACACCCAATGGTTTAATTAATGATAGGAGATCAAAAGAGTATAAATGAAGTAAATTATGCATAGTTTTTCCCTTGATTTTAGTTTTCTCGTGCAGAATGCAGAAACGTATCTAAAATAATTTGGTAGGAAGTTTAACTACTTTAAAAAACGTTGACCTTATTCAACTAATAAGGTACATACAAAGATATTTTTGACACTAAATTCAATAATAGAATAGTCAAAGATAAATGTGAACATGAATAATAATACAACCTTCATTTCATTTCATATAAGGTTTGAATGATTTCTGCTTAAGCGAGAATCGAGGAAGCATGAAACCATTTCTTTACAAATTCAAAAATACTGAAATCGTGTACGAAATTGACAATGTTAATATAATTTTTATTAAATTAAAATTGTGTTTACATTTCACGATTTTAATGTAAATCCTGCTTATATTATATTATTATTTATTATTTAGGTAGAAGTCGTGTAGTAAAAATACTACTTCTCTTTTCTCATCCCGCCTTTTTTTTCTTAACTTTTTTACCTTTTCCAAAATTTCCATATGTTTTTTATTTTAAATTATTTTAATAATTCAGCTCTTTTCGTAATTATTTTAAAACTTTGACAAACAATAATGTTTGTAATAACAGCAAATATAGTGTAGTTTAGATTTTTTTTTTTATTGCAATCAATGCTGATTCTCTATTAAAGGGTTTAATTATAATTATAAAATATAGAGATATTTCTTTCTATAATAATTGAAAATTGTCGATTCTCTATGTGAAGTTTTTTATTACTTTTTCTTTCGCCTTTGATTGGTTTCCCAACATAGGCTTTTCTAAGAAGCAATGGAGAATACTCAATTATTTATTATTTTCTAAAGTTAACTATAAATTACATTGGATAGAACTTAAGTATCCTGATGTATGGTGGGGCCATAACGTCTTGATCAAGAGTGCCTAAAAACGTGATTAAGTTTATCAAGCATGCATGTCTAATCATTTACCATATATATATATATATATATATTAAAAAATATAAATGTAAAATGTAAAATCTAAAAAATAGTTACAAATAAAAGTGTCTTTTACAAGTAAAACTTGAATATTTTATTATAAAAATACAAAATATATAAATAAAAAAAGTTCACTATTCAAATTTTATTTTATAATGAATATAATTTTTCTAAAATTATTTTTTTAAACTATATTTTTCTTTTTGTTTGACTTAAGATTTTTAAGAACTTAATCATCTTCCAATATCAAAGTTTGTCATAAAAAGTCTAGAAAAGAGGAGTCACTACTACAAAAATTGTGTATAACAGCACGCGTCCAACATCTCATAGTTGAATAATCAACGTTAACAATGATCGGTGTTATTATTGTAAATAAATTCTTTCACGTGTTTAGTGTAACAAGCAGACAGATTCCTGGGCATGTGGCTACTACATCATGTCATGGATGAAGACAATCCTCCGAACACGAATCACAACAGAATGGACTGAGGTAAAAATTTACATTTGAAATCTTACAAATACCAATAAACTTTTCACATTTGAATGAATTTAATAATAAAGTTTCCTTGATTTTGCAGTGGTTCAACAATACCACTTTATTGCCAGAGGCCGTAATAAGGAAGATAAGAGGGGAATAGACAAAATATTTGAATCAACATTTTAAATAGCTCTAGCTTTAGGTGTTTTTTGTTTTGATGATATCATATGTTTAGCTTTTAGTTTTACTTATAAATTGATAACAGCATGGTTTAAATAAACATTGATTGATGAATTTTGTGAATATATATGAATTTGAAAACTGGGTTCTTTTTGTTTTGATGATAGCATTTGCTTTAATCTTTTAGTTTTACTTTTGAATTGGTTATGATGAATTGACAATAGCATGATTTAAACCGTGAATTGATGAATTTTGTGAATATATAAATTGAAAAACTGGTTTCTATATTTCAAGTCTGATTAAATAAACAAAAACGAACCAAATTTTAAAAAAACACTAGCGTTGACGTCGAACTATACACTGCTCGACGTAAATATACATATATTAACGTCACATGTACACTGATTGACGTTAAAACATTTACAGTGGATTACCATATGCAATGCAACGCTGGTCGAGTTCTCTCTAGCTCAGCAACGGTAACATTGATGCCCATACAATTCGACGTCAACTTTACGTTAAGTACCCAAACAAAGGATGCCAAATATTTCTTTAAATATAACTATTTATTCACATATTAGACGTCGAACTCTTTATCACTTGACGTGTCCATAAACAACAAGTAATGTCGTTCTACATAATTCGACGTCAACTTTATGTCCAACCTTTTTCTATTAGACGTCAACTTTATGTCTCGTCCCCTTATAGTGGACGCCAAATCTTCCTTTAAATATAACTATTTATTTACATATTAGATGTGGTGCGCTTTACTACTCGACGTGTATATAAACAAGTAACGTCGGCCTATAATATTTGACGTCAAAGTTACGTCTACCGATATTACGTCGGTCACGAATTCGCCGTTAAAAGCCCAAAATATTTGACGTTGTATGTTATTTTTGTACTAGTGAGCATAATTTTGTCTAATCATAATTATTATAATAATAAGTTTATGTTTTATTTTCTTGAGTCAAATTTAGAAGTTGAACATGCATAGAAGGGTGATGTACGCATGTGGTTCAATAAGACTAAAAGTGAATTTTTGTTTGTCTAGTAGGATTGTTATGATAGACCATTAATCTAAGTATTTTGTGTACATGTATAACATTTTTGTAAGAATGGAAGTTTTTTGAGCTCTGATAAAAAAAAAACCTCAGTCTATATATAAGAGAAATAAGTTTTCTCATACGCCTTTTAAGTTAGATGATTTATGTTGTAAGGATGATCTGGATATCATTTCTAATTTGAGAAATTGGTTATGTTAATGAATTTTAGAATCGTTAATTTTTGAGAATAAATAATTAGTTTGGTGCATGCTATGTGTCTTCATGAATTTTGTGTGAGAATTTATAAACTAAGATACATGATATTAGCCAAATTAGTTCAATTTACAGGTAAATGTATTATTTTTTACACGAGAATGAAGTAGAATTATACTAACAAGACAAATTGGTTTGATTGATATATTTCTTGAAATTTTGAATCATACAAATTTGTTTGACGAGTCATTCTCACACAAAATTTAAATTTTAAAAGTTCAATAAATTTAAAGAATATTGTTTGTTGGGATAAGCCTTTAAATAAGATTTTGGTGTTCTAATTTGTTATGTGAACCTGTCACTAGTAAAAAAAGGAGATTCTCGCACATTACGCTTCGGTTTCATCAAAATCGAAACGTATCAAAATGCGGTGGCATTCCTGTAATTCTAAACACACTATATGCCTCGGTTCTCAATCACTCGAGGCCTAAAAGCCATACTGCTTCGGTTCGTAGAACCACCCGAAGCATATAAGTTTTCAAAAATAACCAAACTCTGACCTTTCAGCTGACAACTTTTTGGAGAGAGAGATACTGCCTCGGTTATCACTCAGAACCGAGGCATATATGCTTGCTCTTCCTGCACTTCCTGCCACGTTGCCCTGATGCCACTGACAACTTTTTGGAGACAGAGATACTGCCTCGGTTAACACTCAGAATCGAGGCATATATGCCTGCTCTTCCTGCACTTCCTGTCACGTTGCCCTGCTGTCACTGACAACTTCAAAGATACTACCTCGGTTAGCACTCAAAACCAAGGCAGTATAGTCTGCTAAAAACTACTCCCTCTGAACATTCTACATTCTAGTACAATAAGATACTGCCTCGGGTGCTTGAAACCGAGACCATAGAGGCTTTTCCGCTTCGGATGGGCGGCTAACCGAGGCATATAGCTCAATTTAATTTGAAAAATTGAATTTACTAAAATTAATTTTGTGAAAAACTCATTATCTCATAGAAGATTGGTTGGACAGGCATAAGTCATATTCTTATATCACTACAAGAAAAATGGCATTTATATACGGCCGAAATCCGTATATAACACCGAAAATCCGTATAAAAAGTGGTGTTATATACGGATTATATACGGTCAAAAATCCGTATATAAAAAGGTCGTAGGTAAGATTACATACGGATAATCCGTATATAA
>NW_025907516.1:0-36787 GCF_018835915.1 Vigna umbellata | reverse complement strand
AGACAAGATTGTGGACCTTATTTTCAAGTTAGACATACCATTCAACCCACATTTTACAGGTAAAAATATGGGACGATCTGACCATGCCACTCCTAGTTGTTAAAACCTATTAAACGAAACCATAAGACAGTTCAAAATGTCCTTTAATGAAATAATCAATATGTTTTATAACAATAACATAAAATAAGTTTAAGAACTTGAACATATGAATGACAGAACTGACAAGTATTGAAAAATTATGTATACAAGTAAATCATACCCGGAAGAAGTTGAAAGTAATTGAATATAAGTTTATGAAATCTGTGTAATAAGGGAAACGCAGTGTTATTTTTTTGCTCAAGGCAGTCGTTCCCGAACCGAGGACATCAGGGTGAAAGTCTCGGGTAAGATGTTCCCTAAGTAGTTGTGTTCAACTTCCTCCATTCAAACAGTTCCACAGGGAACACATCTAAACTTGCTTTATCACATCACCCACTTGGTAATCGCCCCAACGTTGCGCAAACTCTATAATTCTTTTACCCATCTCTCGTACTCGTGTTTGTGCTGATAAATTAATCCACCCTCGATCCGTACCATGTTTATTGAAATTGTTTACACAGTTCAATAATCTTGAATGACATTTTGATGTGTTTGTATTCAGGTTGACCCTTCCCATTCAGAAGATTCACTTTTTTTAGTTTATTAAACATATCAAATTTTAAACAACATATCTAAAAAATTCACGAAATTTTTGTCAGCATTTCGATTTGTCTCAGTTAACAGAATGAAGTAATTATAAATCACACTCAATATGAACCCCCAAGATCAATACAAAACACAACTCTACAAAATGTCATCAAATTGAAGACATGTATATTAAAGATTGATAGTATTAATAAACTATTATAAGTCTTGCTCTTCTTAAACTGTCCAACCGGACATTCATCGAACTTAAACTGGTAAATATATTACCATCTCCCCTCTATTCACAATATTCAATCACAATATAATTCAAACAAACAAATAGATTTCCATATAAACATGCAATATATTCAAGCAAACAATATATCACTCAACACACGGAGACTAATACACGATAGGTTATAAAGAATTTATTAACAATATTGACTTCCTTTTTTTATCATCATTTCTATTATTTGTTAATCATGTTAGAATTAATTCTTTTTTTTTCTTTCTCCTTGGTACATTTTGTCTTCCTCAGACTAGCTAAGCATAAACTCTTAGCCTGTTTGGATTGGAAGTGTGTGATTTGAGGAGGAAATGAGTGAAATTTTTGAGGGAAAAGAGGTGACAATAAGTAGTTCTTTGGATTAAGGAAAGATATACAAATGAAGAGCATCTGATCGATGAACGGTTTTGAAGTTGGCTAAATGATAAAAATTATTTTAAAATAATTGCTAAAAACTAAAAGATACTATTACTTATTTATTCGGATTAACTATGTTTTTGGTCCCTTAAACTTTCAGTGAAATTGGAATTAGTCCCTCTTCAAAACTTTGACCCTATTATGTTAGTCCTCAAACTTTAAAAATATTTTGAATTTAGGTCCTTTTAACTAAATTTTGTTAGGTTTATATTTGATGTTTTAAAGTGTGTTTCATGATAGCATGTTATTGTTTATCCCGTTTGAACCATTTTTACTCAATGTTCACTGATAAATGGCCGTATGAAAACTCGTCAATAACAGTTACCCCCAAAATTTAGTATAAAAAGAGGTCTGAGCTGTAATGATTCACAACATTCGTTTACAAGTTTGGGGGGACTAATTAGTCCAAAGTTTTGAAAGGGACTACTACATTCCATTGCTCTGCAAGTGCAGGGACGTTGTGAAGCGGCATGAGGACCAAAACATATTTAAACCTTTATATTATTGTTTTATTGTTCATTATTATTTATAATTTTTTTTACTATTATTTATTTTAGTATATTATTATTTATTTATTTTATTATTATTATTTGATTTATAATATTTTATATGATTTTAGTCAATTAGATTTATTTGTTTAATAATTATGAAATTAGTTTTTAATATACGTTATTAAAAAAGTTAAAGAAAAAGCATACTGGTTGTCTCATTTTTCCAACTTCTCGTTGCATTTCTTAGCTTGCAAAGTTTCCATGTTGGAAACAAACTAGTGCAAGTGCCACCGATCATTTTGATAACCAACTTTACAATGGACTCGTATGACTCGTTTTCTTGGGGCACAGCTTTGTTGGATTTCTAACTGCTCAAACCTTTTCCATATCATCCTCTGCATCCAATTTTCACACATATTTAGGAGTTCACAGGGGTTACCAAACTCTCCATTAACTAAAAGTTAAGAATATTTCAGGATGTTCAAACGTTTGTTGCCCAATGTCTCAATAGCAAGTAATTGAAATATCAGCCTAACATCCCACAGGACTGCATCTACCTCTTCTTTCCACCAAATGGGAGAATTTGTTACTTTATTTCATTACTGGAGCTCCCCAATCTCAAGGCATTCACACTGATTCATGTTTTGCTTCTACATCACTTTTACTAATTTTTCATTCAATAATTTACAATCAGGAAGCAAAACGCAGAGAGCAAATTTTTCTTACTGCACCAAGTCTCAACCAATATACTAGTGTCAACCAATATACCAACTCAAATATCAAACACAAGATAAAGAGGGTTTGAACAACTTACCGTGATGGACAGCACCAACGACGACGGCAACGGGGCGACGACAACAGAGTGGGCGACGACGGCGACAACTGCAGGGACGAAGGCGGTAAAGTGGGAGAACGACGGTGCACTAATTCTCGCAACAAATGGATGCACAATGTAGGAAAAACGGAGAAACTTCAGGCGTACAAGGTTGAAGAAGAGAGGCCGCGAGAAAGGAGGAAAAAACAGGGTAACTTATTACGCGAAAGAAGATGCAGGTTCAGGCGAGGAAGAAAATGGAGGTTCAGGCGAGGAAGAAGACGCAGGTTCAGCCAGAGAGAAAATGATCGAGGAAAGAAGATGCACAGGGTAAGTTCTTACACGAAAAAATTTTAAATGAGGATATGCTTCGGTTATTCAACAAACCAATACCTTAGCTCAAATAGACCTCGATTCCCTGGAACCCGAGGCATAATCTCTAAACATATGCATCGGTTCCACAACCTACCTGATGTAATAGAAAAGTCCTATCATAAAGCTGGGTTGCAGAGGGGTTGCAGTGACATTGCAGGTTGTGCAAGGTATATAGGCATCGAGTCTGCTACCAACCGATGCAATAACACCTTTTCTAAAAAGTTGTCAGCCAAAAGTCTGATTTGCAAAAAGGTATAGGCCTCGGTTCCATAACTAACCGATGCAATATGACCTTTCCATTTCGAGTTTCTCTAAATCGAGATATATACGTATGTACACTTTGGTTTTTTCTTAACCGAAGTCGGTGCTATATAATTTGAATCTTTATATATAATTTTTCACCCTTAATATCTGTTACTACCATGGACGGACCACCGCCCGGAATACCCAGCACATTCTCGACAGCTTCCGGTCGGCCCCGACAGCTTCCGCGGTCGGTCTTTCCGAGTCGGTCTTCTGCAGTCGGTCTTCTGCATTCGGTCCTTCTTCGTCGGTCTTCTGCGGTCGGTCCTGACAGCTAATGCACAATCAATGTGTAATTAGCAAATAATTGAAGGAGACATTTCTCCAGATATTACGGGAAACTTCGTCGTTACCCTCACAATGGACTGAGTATAATGATAAATAAAGGGTAAACGGAGAAGGTATAGGATCTGATTTTCTGATTTAATGAAAATTGATAAAAACCCATTCTGACTTGATCGTCGGAGGTTTTATTGCAGGTCCACCCCCCATTACACTGATACCGGCAGCAGGAGGAACCAAGAAGAAAGGAAACCAGGCGCAGAGGAGGCGAGGGAAGGAGCACATCAACCGCAGGAGGAGTGTTTCAGGCTGGAGGTGGCCGGAATCTTCCCCGGTCCGTTCCGCATAACATTTGGCGCGGTCTGTGGGAAGAATGGAATCCCTGAACCACAAAATCAAACACGTGCTCATCCTCAACATGGTTACTTCGGCTCGTACCAGGTTTTGCACTAAGAACAAAAGTTTCAATAATAAATTTGCTGTCTTTTTTTTGAGAATTTTTTCCAATGAAGTCCAGATATTTGGACATTGCAACTTGAGTCTACATCTGTAAGGGACTCAGGCTCCCTTTGGATATAATGTTCATCAAAAAAAGCCTCATGAGAAATGGGATCCCAGGAACCTGCTTCATTCTCCCAATTAAGAAGAATAATCTGAGTCCTGGAGATATGAGATTCTCCAGAAACTGCTTCGTAGTGTCGGCAGGGACCGTGAAGAGGCTTACTTCGCAAGCAGGGGGAAAGTGCGCGGAGGGGTGTCTCAACATATTCCTTGGCTGCTCGGCTCATTGGAATTTAATGGCCGCTCGGCCTCAATTTCGACTCGCCGCTCGGCGTCATTGATTTATGGCCGTCGGCCTCAATTTCTTAACCCTACTCGGCCGCTCCGCCTCCAGTGGATTTCTGGCCGCTCGGCCTCAATTTCTACTCGGCCGCTCGGCCTCATTGGATTTTCGGCCGCTCGGCATCAATTTCTTCTTGTCCGCTCGGCCTCAATGGATTCTTGGCCGCTGGGCCTTAATTTCTTCTAGGCAGCTCGTTCTCAATCTGATCGGATTCAACAATCCGCTCGGACTCTATGTCTCAAGACAATAGGGCACTATAGTTGACACATCATCATGAATACTTCAAATGACTAAGATCCGCTAGCTTCAATTAACAGAAGAGTTCCTTTGGCAGAGCTGGCGGCAGGGAGAAAAGGTAAAGGTGGAACCCGTGGGTGATATACGGGAAGAGGGAGGAAACCAAAAATAAAAAATAAAATAAAATAAATAATTACCTTCTCCTCCTACACTCAAGAACAGAAGAATTGCGACAAATCATTTTGGCTTCTGTTTTCATCATTTCCTTCACACGATGCCAAACAACAGTAGACATTTTTGACTAATAGGTTCACACGATAACGAAGCATTCACCTGGTTTCCAGAATATGATAGCTACAACAGAGAAGATGAAATTCTGGCATTCATTCTCGAAGTATCATGTGAGAACCTGATAATTAATACACACTAATTCATTCTCTGATCATCAATTATGCACCGTGCCACGTCAAAACTCCACTCACCTTCACACTGCATGCGCCTGCCATGTGTCACGGTTGGAGCACTCTGAGAATGTTAGTGGAAGACAGTTGTTTGGAGAATGGAGTTAGGTTTCCTGTGAGGAAGGAAGTGACTTTTCAAGAACACTCTTCCCATTCTCTGGCATGCAATCACCCTCTTCCTCGAACGAACCTCTAGCTTTTCTTCATCTCTGCCTTCTCCTCTAACTTTTTTTCATCTTCTCTCAGGAAATCACTCACTACCAACATCTCTCTGCCTTCCAGTTCAGAAACCGTAGAATAATTCTCGTGTTGAAAGCTTTCATTCGAACCGAACAAGTTAGAATTCTGTGCTGGGTAATAGTTCTCTCCCTTAACGTTCTCTTCTTCGTTTCTGAAACCAATTCGGTTGCATGAATGAATTATAGGTCTGAACTGTATGTGCTTCTGTATCTTAGATAAGTAAATCGTGGGGTGAATTTCTGGATAGAAAGCCTGAGAGCACTAGAAGACACCATAAGCATTTGGAAGTGCCTGCTGATCGGTAGGGAAGCTTTGAGTAATTTTAATTTATTACTATGTTTGAAATTAATTTATGAACGCATGAGTTTACTGAATGTTTGAATTGTAAATGAAATCTATGATTTTGGAGTCTGCATGCCACGAGTTATTGTCCTGATTGTATATGACTGATAACTTGGGATTATCTGTTGATGAGTTTTTATTGTTGAGCTGTATGCAGAGAATGAGATGTATCTTCTGGAATGTGGGATTGAAATTCTGTCTGGTGTGGAATGATATTGTTTTTGAACTGGCTGTAATGATGAGATGTTTACTGGAAAACTTGGAAAATACCTGTATTGAGGATCCTAATTGAATTCTGTAATTATGAGATTTTATGGGGCAGATGAATTTTTCAAGGTTCAAATCATAATGAAATCTGGGAAATTACGTGTTTGAAACATCTGGAAATTTGATCTTCTCTGATTTGATCATGTCACGCTCGTTATCGCACGTCTTATACGTTCGTTTCCCTGCAATTTCCTTTAGAATACGGGTTCTTCTGTGGAAAGACTCTGATTAAGAACGAGCGTTATTGGTGTCAAGAGTTAGGTGTGAGCGTTCGGCTTAGCCTAGATTGTACCATGATTGAAAATGAATTGAAGTATAGTTTCGGACTCTCGGTTTTTGTTACACATCGTGCGTCTAAGCAGCGCTGTATTAGACTGAGCGTTCGCCCAAGGAACTCTCAGTCTTAGATTTAGCGTTTCGTCCTAGTTAGCGGTCGGTTCCTGATACAGAACGTCGTTCAGATGAGCGTTCGTTCTATTGGTGCTCGGGTCATTTACCTAGCGTTCGTCCTAATGATGGTGCAGTTTCTACTGACGCCTCGTCTTTATCATTGCTCGTGAGCTACTTCACAGCGTTTCGTCATTTCTTAATTAACGTTCGTATCTTTACTGGCATGTTCGTGTCCGAATTTACCAATGCTCTTGATTATTTAATTTGAAATCATTTAAAAACTGTGATGGTCCTTTTCTTTAACCTCAGTCTTTATACTTAGAATTTTCCTAATTTATTTGGATCTTTTAGACTCAATTTCAATTAAATTAGTCCATTGCTCTCAACGTCCGTGATGAATAATGGTGCGTTTCTTATTGTTTCAAAACGTGATAGCAGTGTACTGTAATACAATCATCTGGATCTATTTAAGATAACTTTGTTTAAATTAAAGAGTGGAACACAGAATGGAAATCTGCATAAGATGATGTTACTATATTTGTGATGATAGTGTGAATGAATTTATGGGATTGGATTGTGATGGCGTTCCAAGGAGGAACGTCTCCAGATGGTGAATATGAAAGTAGTGTTATGACCATGTAAAGCTGCTGATGGCTGTTCCATCCTATTTCCTTGATTCTCATCCTCATGTAGAGGGGAGTAGGTCATGCGTGGGAATGGCAGGAGGCCCTAGTCCTACTGAATACTTTGACTGCTAGGGTTCACCTCGGGTGTCAGCTGTTGAGTGTATCCCAGTTACCACCCCCCGGGTGCAAAACCGCTGTAAGATACATGGCTACATACAGTCCGGACATTCCTTAATTATGAGTAGTTTGGAAGGAGTTTACTGTATGCTTGGTATCTATTTATTGTGTATGACTGTCTGACTTATTTATTAGTAAAATATGTTTAATTGTATGAATAAATTACCTAAGCTTTACCCTTGCAATTTCCTGTGTGTCTACTGTTTCTGTATGTCCGTCTTGTCAATGCAATGATCATCCGTTGTGGATGTGAGCATATGTGAGGCAACCCCTTGAAACATGCTGGAAGAAGAAAATTTGGAGGATGCCAACTTGGTAGAAGTGGAGGTTAAAGCTGAACAGTAGCTTGTTCATTATTTAGAAACTGCTAGCGTATTAGGTGCTGTATTTTGATAACGTTCGGTTAATAGTTTTGTAAGACCGTTCGTCCAGTTGTGTAGTACAGTAGTTAGTCTTTCTGTATAGCATTTTTGGACGTGGTTGAGAGGAATGAGAGAGATGAGTAAGGGTGGAAAAAAAAAAAAAAAGAAGTTGCGTTTTTTATTTTTTTAGTTTGAGAATGAATTATAAATACCCTTAACCTAAACTTAGAATCCCTGATATATTAAAGATATTTTTGTCCTACTATAACTCGCGTTAGCAAACCTATATATAATATATATTATATACTATATATATATATATATAATATATCTATAATATATATATTATATATATTATATATATATATTGTAAGTATAATTAAATTTAATCTAAAAGAAATTGAATTTATCATGTATGTATTTTCAAATACATTCTCTCTTTAATAATTAAATAAAATAATATCCCTTAATTATTTTATAAAGACGTACCTTAAATATAATTATTAATGTAATTGTATGATAATTATCTATTTCACTAAACTATCGTTATATTATATTACCAAAATGCTAAGTATATAATGAATTATCTAAAAAATATATGTACAAATCAAATAAAAGTTTGAATTGTAATATTTTATCAATATGTAATTAAGAAAATAAAATTTATCTTTTGTATATAGAGATACAGTGCACTTTTAGAAATATGTATGTTTTGTTTGTTAGAATTTAATTAAAATGTATGACTTAAATTAAATAATAACCCAATATATAGATTCAAAGGTAATCTTTCCCATTATTATATAGATACACGGTTATATTTTTTCATATATATTTCTTTGCTTTTACTCTTAAATATAAATACATATATATAGTTTTATTTTATGGAGAATAATCTTTATCTTCTTTTTTTCAATTATGTGGTAAATCCTAATGCCCCCAATATCAAATATAGTAGATATTTAGAATTGAATTTTAAAAATTGAATTTATCTTTAACAATAAGATTTTCTTTTAATATAATAGTTCATATTGATGTTACATTTACAAATGACACACTATTAATATTCCTTTCTCTTACTTACTCATCCTCTAGTATTTTTTTTTAGTTTCTTATATTCATATGTTATTTCTTCAAAAAGAGAAACCTCTTTCAGAAATCTACACAAATTGTGATTTGATCACGAAGTAAGTCTCTATTATTTTTATTTTCATGTTTTTAATTTAGTAGTGAGATGATCTTGGCTCCATTGGTTTTGTCTTATTTCTTTTATTTTTTCGGTTTTTCATCAACGGATTATTGTTGTTTGCTTTCAAATTTAATAGTTTTCTTTTTGTACTTTTAGGTTACATGTGGGTGAGAATAACATGTTGTGGCTTCATTTTTTGTTTTACTTTGAATTTTGGATCAACAATTTTATATAATCTTTTTTTATGATCAAAAAATTGGTATATCCTAATATTCACAAGCACTTAGTAACTTGTGTGTCCGTGAATATCTAGTTCTCATTTCTCATCTGTTCTTTAAATGGTTAAATTTCTCTTATTATTTTAAAATTTTAATTATAATTTTCAAGGTAACTAATTTTATTCACAATATTTGGTATAATAGGATTAAATGGCATCATCAAATATGTCTGTGGTGGTGACAGTGTCCGTGAGAACAACTAATCTAGATTCTCATTACATTCTAGATGATTTTGAAAATGAGATAATGCATAGAATGACAGAATACGATGGACACCAACCTAATCTTAACATAGATGTTGCAGTTTCATCTAGCTTGGTTGAATCTTTGAATCCACATTTCAGTGCTTCGAGTTGCTAATTTTCCAATTTCTCCCTACAATGCAAGGCACACTTACATTAGCAATCCCTTGTTCCCATCCTATTGTGTCGAGGGATATATGTGACACATGACTCTAACAGTTTGATTCTAGGAAATTATTTTGGTGATCAACACTATCAACCCGTTTCACCTATCTGGTCAGACCATCTATAGTACCATCCCTTTTATTATCAAACACAACTAGTGCAGGAGGCCAGAAGTGACTCAATGAACTTTGATGCTCTAGTAATTGCTCCATCATTTGGAATTCCAACAAATCTTGCAAGAAGTGTTTTCAATACCCTTACAAATGCAGCATTCACGAGTACACATGTGAAGGCCTGAAAAATAGAGTTTAAAATAGCAAAAAGGTTATTAGGTTAATAGGACCAGACTTTAAAAAAGCCCATTTAAAACATCCTGGTCCATTAGCTTAAGCATTCTGTCTCTCTCTAAAACTCAGTTTCTCGTATCTGAGTTTTATCTTCTCTCTACCAAATCTCATCTCTGAACAGTTTAATCTTCGCTTAGGTGCCGCCAAAACGTCCGTAACGGAGTGGGCTTAGAAACTAACCGATTCATTTCGGGTTCTAAGTTGGTAAGTCCCTCCATGCAACCTCTTCTCCGTTCTTGCAGTGTTAACTGACATGCATTGTTGGTTTGCATGTGCTTAATAAGCTTTCTCCTTTTCCATTTTTAAATTGTAGAATTTTCTAATGTGTTTGTCCTCAGACAAAAATGTTTATTATACTTCTCCTCCGAGCAATGTAAAAGGATGTTAATTTAAAGCGTGTAGCAGCATTTTCTAAACGTCTATTGCAGGTGATTATTAAACTGCATTTTCTATAAGATTTTCTTCTTATACATACTACTGAACTTTTGTTTCTGTGGTTGCCAAATGAAAAAGACAAACCAACTTTTGGAAGTCCCAAATTGATTAAAAATAAAGCAAAATTATAATATATAAGTAGGATGCAAATCTCGTAATTATTTTCAACCTCTAAGACCAATGGCTAAAACTACTAACCTGGTAGATTCTTATTTAGCTGAAGTTGAACATCATGTAACTCTGAAGTTACCAAAACTTCAATCACTTGCTATTGTAATTCCTGATCATGACATTGATATATATCTCAAGGTATAAATAAAATAAAATCTGTAATATAGAGACCAAAATATTATAAAGTTTAATTTTTCTATTAGTGCTGATTGATTTTTTTATTAATATAGAGACCAAATAAAAAGTAATTAAGCAACTTAATTATTGTTATGTAGTAAGGATATTTATGTAATAACATAAATATCTTAGATATTTTAGACAGTTAAGATATTTGTCAAAGCCACTAGCCACATTTGTAGGTAAGGTGGTTATTTTTATTTTGCTTATAAATACAATGACAGGACAAAAGTCTAGGTACGTTCTCTTTATGCTCTAGAGATCCTGAATAATATTTCAGAGCAGTATCCAATTGCTCTCGCCAGGAGCTTCAGCTCCATAACTCATATCTGACTTGAGCGTCGGAGTATCTTTGCAGGTACCTCCCCCTCCTTTGGCGAGTATGAAGGACAACAATTGAAGAAATGCAAGCATTCCAGACATCCAGGAGCAACAGAGACACATAGGAAAATATACACCGAAACATTTTGGCGCCCACCGTGGGGCCGAGTGCCAACCCAAAGAAGCCACAGGAGGAGCCTCGGCCAAAGAAGCCACAAGAGGAGCCTCGGCCTCAATGAATCACTCGTTCGAATAGAGCTACTCCATCTGCATCGCCACCATGATCCCCATCCGCGATCCGTTGACACCACTGTCACTACCAGATCAAATGACGCCTCCATCGGGTTTCTCTCCTTCTCACCCCGTGAGTCATTGATGCCAGTAGACATCAACGAAATCACACCCCTTCGCGGGTCAGACTCAGCGCAGAGAACGCCCCCAAATTAGGTCCATCCATCAGCCTCCGTCACACCACCGGACACCACTGTCATAGGGGAACCATTAATTCATCCCCGTCACCTCCAAAACACGATCACGATGATCCTAAGACAGTGATGGAGACCACCAAACTCCAATCCACGGTGCATCTCAACAAGAACAGCCCACACCAGCACCTTCATTGGCGCCACTCTTCAGATTCCAAAACGCGCAATCTAGACCAACCCCAATTCGAAAACTTCACAGCCTCTACTCGCAAAAACAAAACAATCAAAACCAACCCACATACAAATTATGAAATCGCCGTCTGTTCTATAGGCTCGTACCTCTGTATCCTTAAGTTCTAAAGCGACAGGAACTGAAGTCTGGTGGATGAAGTATGATCCTGTGATCAGAGCGTGATGAACAGTAGTGTGAGGTTTTCCCTCTGGGCGAGACTGTGCACCAAATGTAAAGGATCGTTCCTTGATTTTACAAGCCAGGGATGATTACAGAATTATCTGACAGATTCCCCAATCAAAACCCAGAAACTAGGAAGCCATTACCAAACTCCCATTTTCCCTCCAGAGTCGCGAAACTCAGTTCGTATCACCATGAAGATCACAACGACAACCTAAATCGAAACCACAAATCTACCATCCATCCCCACCTGAACCACTGAAACGCAATAACCCGATTGCACCAGGAATCTCTGATTTCCTAATTTCCACAAACCCCAATCCCCAAAATCGGAGAACAGAAAAACCCTAAATTCCCAAATCGCAACCCAAAGATCGCGCCCACCTCTTACAGGGCCGGACCACCCAGACGACAACCTCCGCTTCTTTGACACCGAAACATTGGGGGGCATCCGCCACCGCGCCAGTGCCGTCACAAGGTCACAACCTGGTCTGACTGGCGATTTTGCCAGGAGCTCGGTTCCAGTCACATGAGCAAGCTAATCGTCTGCGCGGAAGATTCCCACACGAAAAATCGCCAAAAAGATCGCAGACCCATTCTCCACGTCTTCCGCAACACCCGCGCATTCCACGCGTAGTTCGGTTCTGCCTCCACATCATCCAACTATTCCCCAAACCTCAAACTCCGTACGAGCGTCCGACAAACTAGGTGTCGAGCGTCCAAACCGTCCTCACGTCCAGCCGCTCGGCATTCCACATTGGTTTAGGCCGCTCGACAAACAAGTGGACGAACGTTCAAACCATCCACGACGTTCGTCCGCTCGGTCCCCAACATCGTCCACTCGGTCACCAACGTTCTTTCATTTCATCATCAACGTTCAGCCTAGAGCGTTCGTCACTTCGCTCATTACTGATGTTCGGCCTCTAGCGTTTGGCCTCGCTTATACTCGAACGCTCGACCATCAGTGTGTACGGGCGTCCAAAAGTCAATCGTTCGTCGTCGCCTTTCGGTTTCCAGGACGCTCGATAATCCGTGTGGACGAGCGTTCATGTAATCAGCGGTTCGTCCTCACGCTTCGGATTCGAACGCTCGACAAGCCTTGTGAACGAGCGTTCCACCACGGCTATGGACGAGCGTTCAAGCAATCGGCCGTTCGGCCTCGACTATTGGATTCGAACGATCGACAATCAATTTGGACGAGCGTTCGAATAATATTCCGCTCGGCCTCGCCTACGTAGACGAACGCTCCACAATCAATATGTGGACGAGCGTTCGTCAATCCATTTCAACGAGCGCTCGTCCATTCATTTCAAGGAGCGCTCGTCAAACCCATGTCAACGAGCGTTCAAACGTAAGACCGTTCGTCCTCACCTTTTGGATTCTAACGCTCGACACTCAATATGGACGAGCGTTCAAACAGTGGACCGTTCGTCATCACCCTTCGGACTTGAACGCTCGACAGTGCCTGTGGACGAGCGTTCAAGCAGACAACCGTTCGTCCTGAAGCGCCGCAAGTTCAGACTCGCGTACGTCAAGGACGTTCGTCCTGAGACGTCCCGCAATCAGCCTTGCGTTCGGCCTTTCGGTTTCGAGGACGTTCGATCTCTATCGCTCGACCAAACTTCAACACGAGCGTTAACAACCGCTCGACAAGCAATGTGACGAGCGCTCAAATCGTCCTCTCGCCCAGCCGCTCGACTCTCCACTTGGTTTAGGCCGCTCTACAAACAACGGGACGAACGTTCAAATCATCCCCGACGTTCGCCCACTCGATCACCAGCGACGTTCGTCCACTCTGTTCTCAATGATCAGCCATCCGGAGTCAGTTCGTCCTCAAAACGTACACACACAACCTCGCTAACGTTCGGCCTCGACTTTCGTGCTCGAATGCTCGACAATCAGTGTGTACGAGCGTCCAAACAGCCAAAGTTCGGCCTCGACGTTCAGAATCGAACGCTCGACAATCAGTGTGTACGAGCGTCAAAACATCAGTGTGAGACCGTTCGGCCTCCCTTCGCTTTCAACCGCTCATCCTCACGTTCGGCTCTACCGCTAGACCATACTTAAGAGGAGCGCTCCCACATTCGGCCCATTAGCGTCGGCATCTTAGCTGCAACCGTTCGGCCAATCACTTCATTAGCGTTCGCATATTCCGCAGGAAGCATTCGATCACTTCATCTCTTTGACGCTCGGCCTCAAGCGTCCAGCCGCCAGGTTTGCAACTTGATCAAAATCTCACCTATATGCTTAAATTATTTCTTACAGTGCAGATAAACCTATCTTGTACAAAAAGCGGACACTTGAAAGCCGATATCTCTGAAGCCATCTAAACCAGCAGATGTTCGCCCCAGAAACACCCACGTGCATAAAGGGATACACTCCTGATGGCCGATGTCGCCCTAGAAACCCAGGTGCATCGAACAACAGTGCATAAAGGGATACACTCCCGGCGGCCGATTGTTCGCCTAGAACACCCAGGTGCATCGAACAAAGGGGACACACTCCCGATGTAAAAGATGTTCGCCCCAGAACACCCAAACAATCAAACTTAGGGGACCCATCCCATAAGCCTAAGCTTATGTTCGCCAAGAAGACATCTACTTTCAAAGAATCTGTTCGTTCAACAGCGAAGGCGTTCGTCATTTGGTCTCAACGCTCGACATTCAATTGTCAACGAGCGTCCACTCAGTCCGTCGTTCGGCCTCAACGCTCGACAATCAAATGTCAACAAGCGTCCAAACTTCGCTGGACATTCCATGTTTTCGAGCGTTCAAAAAGTGCTCGCCAATTCAGTACAACGAGCGTCCCAACATCACTCGCAAATGCATATCAACGAGCGTTCAAGAAGCGCTCACCAATGCATGTCAACGAGCGTTCAAACATCGCTCGCAAATTCATATCAACAAGCGTTCAAGAAGCGCCGGCCAATGCATGTCAACGAGCGTCCAAATATCGCTCGACATTCATTGCAACGACTGTTCAAATACCGCTCGTCAATCCACATCAACAAGCGTTCGTCAATCCATGTTTTCGAGCCTTCAAGAAGTTGGCCGTTCGGCCTCACGAACCCAGGTGCACGAACGTTCGACCTTTTGTTTCTTAAGCGTTCGCCAACCCAGCTTTTACCATTCGTCTTGGCCTCTTTTTGGGCCTCATCACAAGCAATGCTCGGTCATCCTTGATTTAAAACATTCAATCCACACATAAACGACAACCACAAAACACGCTCCCCAACACAACCTCCCTCAAACTCATAAGTTCCTATAGTTACCACGTTTTAAACAGAACGGTTAACTCGGACTTGGGGCGGGCCATGTTATGCTAGTAGGATATTTATGTAATAACAGAAATATCTTAGATTTTTAGACAGTTAGATATTTGTCAAAAGCCACTAGCCACATTGTAGTAAGGTGGTTATTTTTATTTGGCTTATAAATAATGACAGGACAAAAGTTCAGGTACGTTCTCGTTATGCTATAGAGATCCTGAATAATACTTCAGAGCAGTATCCAATTACTCTCTTCTGAGCTTCAGTCCATAACTATATCTGACTGAGCTCGGGTATCTTTGCAGGTACCCCCCTCTTTGGCGGTAGAAGGACAACAATTGAAGAAATGCAAGAATTCCAGACATCCAGAGCAACAGAGACACATAGGAAAATATACACCGAAACAATTATAACTATTGTGAAAGCATCAATTGTGTTGTGATATTTACAATGTCAAACACAGTAAAACTGCACCATAAATTTAAACAAGGATAAAATGGTGCTCACTCCAACAGGTTTGGGATCTGTGTAGTTGATTGTATATTTGTAAGCTTTATCGAATGGGAAACCCCATGATTTGACAAAGATATATATTTTTTCTTTCTAAGAAGTCTAATTATAGGTATTGTGTATGGAAATAATAAGTGGTTTATGTTCATTAAAAATGTGATTATTAGTAGGATGGTATATCGGAAAATGTTTTGAGTCACATGTTTTCCTTTGTCTCTTGGAACGCTATAGCATATAACTTGCACAACATCACAAATGTTCCTTGATGGGCTAGGTCATTAGTCAATAAATGCAACACAACTACATGCTTATGTTGAGCGTTGGATGTGCTTTTGCCCCAACATATATTGTATTGCCAGTGGTTTTCACTCTTTCTAATGGCCACACATCTCATCAATTCTCTGCTACCTCTCCAATTCAAACCCCCATAATATCCATATATCACTTTCTTTTGTCACCACTTGCTCCATCAAGAAGCCTTTTTTGTACACACTTTCTTCACTCTTCTAGGTTCTTCATTTTTTTCAGTACTTTTCCAAGTCTTAAGCATTTTACCCTAAACTTCATTCTTTAAACAATTCCAACATTCTTATTGTTCATTTATCCTATCGTCTCGTTTTTAGTTGCTTAAATGATTTCTTTGGAATCTTATCCATTTGCATATAATGTTTTTGTTTTACGAGGTATCTTCACTTGGATATCGCTTTCACTCTTCACCACGAAACATTGTTTTAAAAACCTTATCCTTTTATTACAGTTTAATTGTCTGCATGCAAAACTGTTGTGTATTCTCATCAAATACCCCAAGTATTGTTGATATAAGTTATAACATAATTATCATAGAATAAAAAAAAAAATTAATGTAGCAAAGAAACTATTTATGATTGAAGATATGTTCTGCGGAAGTCGGACGGCGAAGATCGGCCACTCCATCCTGAAAACCTCTTCTCCTGTGGTTGATGCGCTCCTTCCCTCGCCTCTGTGCTCCTCCACCTGCTGCCGGTATCAGTGAAATGGGGGTGGACTGCAATAAACACTCCGACGATCAAGTCAGAATGGGTTTTCATCACTGTATCATTATACCAGAATCATATCCCATACCTTAGCCGTTTACCCCTTACTTATATTAGTTTTTAGGAATATTCCAAATGTTTCTTCAAGATGAAAGTAACGCCAGAATTTCCCGTAATAGCTGGAGAAATAACAGTGGAAGGTCCCTCCACTGTCTCCTTCAATTATTTGCTGATTACACATTGATTGTGCAATTAGCTGTCAGCCGACCACAGAGACCGACCGGAATAAGTTCGCCGATCGGTCCCGACAGTTTCCGGTCGGTCTTGACAGCTTCCGGCCGGTCTAGACAGCTTCCGGTCTCCTGTGGTTGATGCGCTCCTTCCCTCGCCTCTGTGCTCCTCCACCTGCTGCCGGTATTAGTGAAATGGGGGTGGACGCAATAAACACTCCGACGATCAAGTCAGAATGGGTTTTCATCACTGTATCATTATACCAGAATCATATCCCATACCTTAGCCGTTTACCCCTTACTTATATTAGTTTTTAGGAATATTCCAAATGTTTCTTCAAGATGAAAGTAACGCCAGAATTTCCCGTAATAGCTGGAGAAATAACAGTGGAAGGTCCCTCCCACTGTCTCCTTCAATTATTTGCTGATTACACATTGATGTGCATTAGCTGTCAGGGACCGGACCACAGAAGACCGACCGCGGATGCTGTCGAGACCGACCGGAAGCTGTCTAGACCGGCCGGAAGCTGTCAAGAACGACCGGAAACTGTCGGACCGATCGGCAAACTTATTCCGGTCTGTTATCCGTCCATGGTAGTAACATAAGCCCCCCAAGCCCTAGCAAAATTTTAATATGCGTTGGGTTTTGTAAAGTTTATCAATCGGTAGTAGATTTACTGAGTTTATTCACGCGCCGTTCTTTTCACGCGAGCGGTTTGTACGCTAATAAATTCAACATAAGAGCTTGCTTGAGCTTGCTTTGCCGCATGATTTAGGTCTTAGGAGCTCTCAAGGAGCGTGCCCTAAGACCAAGGGGAGAGAGCTCACGAAGAGACTGCCTCAACCTGCTCGGTGTGAGAGCTCACGAAGAGACTGCCTCACCCGCTCGATTTTAGGTCTTAGAAACTCTCGAGGACGTGCTCTAAGACCAAGGGGAGAGCTCACGGAGAGACTGCCTCACCTGCTCGGTGTGAGAGCTCACGAAGGACTGCCTCACCCGCTCGATTTAGGTCTTAGAAGCTATGGGTGGATCGTGCTCTAAGACCAAGGTGGGAGCTCACGAGGAGACTGCCCACCAGCTCGATTTGACCAAGGTGGGAGCTCACGAGGAGACTGTCCCACCCGCTCGGTTCCTCAAGGAGAGCCAAGTTCTGTCATCTGCATCGAAGATCAATAACACACAAATTTCGAACGGTCAGAAATATGTAGCTAAATTTAATGGAACGGTTAGTGAGACCGTTCGGTCTTCAATTTAAATGCGTTGAGGCCGAACGGCCAAGAATACGTTCAGGCCGAGCGGGCTGAGATCCTGATGAGGCCGAGAATAGGTTGAGGCCGAACGGACGAGAAGATGTTGAGGCCGAGCGGCTAGTAATATGTGGAGGCCGAGCGGCTGAAATCAGTTGATGCCGAGCGGCCAAAAATAGGTTGGGGCCGAGCGGCCAGTAATATATTGAAACCGAACGGCCATTAATACGCTGAGGCCGAGCGGCCAATAATACGTTGAGGCCGAGCGGCCAATATCACTGTGAGGCCGAGCGGCCAATAATATGTTGAGGCCGAACGGCCAATAATATGTTGAGGCCGAACGGCCAATAATACTCTGAGGCCGAGCGGCCAATAATATGTTGAGGCCGAGCGGCCAATAATACTCTGAGGCCGAGCGGCCAATTATGTGTTGAGGCCGAGCGGCCAATAATACTCTGAGGCCGAGCGGCCAATTATAGGTGGAGGCCGAGCGGCCAATATCACGTTGAGGCCGAGCGGCCGATAAAATGATGAGGTTGAGCGGCCTAGCAGATATTTGAGGCCGAGCGGCTGAGAATTAAATGAGGCCGAGCATGACCGCTCGGTCCAAGATGTTGAGTCGAAACGAGCAAGTTTAAACCATTTGGCCTTGATGTAAATACGATTGCTCAGTCAAAGATGGCAAAGCTGGACGTGACCGCTCGGGCAAAATGTACCTGGTTTAGAGTCTTATGACCTGCAAAATAGTATAATATTACTGGAAAATGTGAAAGGAAAGACCAGGCCGAACAGCCGAGCTCCCGTTTAGGCCGAACGGCCGAGATCAGGCTAAGCCGAGCGGAAGAGAAAATTGTGAGGCCGAGCGGCCAAGGTCATGCTAAGGCCGAACGGCCGAGCATACATACAGTCCGAGTGGCCAAGAAATCCAATGAGGCCGAGCGGCCGAGGAGAAATTGAGGCCGAGCGGCCAGGAAATCCAATGAGGCCGAGCGGCCGAGGAGAAATTGAGGCCGAGCGGCCAGTAAATCCAATGAGGCCGAGCGGCCGAGGAGAAATTGTGGCCGAGCGGCCGAGCAGAAATTGAGGCCGAGCGGCCAAGAAATCCAATGAGGCCGAGCGGCCGAGAATATGTTGAGACACCCTTCCGCGCACTTTCCCCCTGGCCTGCGAAGTCGCCTCCTTCACGGTCTCTGCCGACACTACTGTAAGCAGGTTCTGGAGAATCTCAATATCTCCAGCACTTCAGATTTTCATATCTTCAAATTGTGAATAGTAGCCCGGTTGATGGAGCTCTAAAATTTAAACACCTTCATCCAGCCATGAACTGGTAATGAATATATTGGACCCCTCTTTACCGTATCATACCTGTTTTTTCTCGGAAGATCGGAACTGTCCTTGTGAGTCAAAAAATTAAACTATTGAAAAAATATTTTTAATTTCATTATTGAATTTTATTTTAATGAGAGCATTCTCTCTGTTGGGGTTTGGTCCGGCGGCGTTGGTGGTTAAGTTCCAGTGCCAGGAGCATAATTAATTTGAGACTATGTCCTGCCAATGAGATTCTTGGGGATTCGAGGGGCTGTTTGGTGATGCAGGAAAAGACATCGATGTTCTGGTGTGCCAAACTATCATTCCTTTTTTCTTCACTATCTTCTCCACTATCTTCTCCAATTTGTTCTACCCACTAACTATGCTTTTGTTACATCCATCCCCGGCTAGTAGACGCTGCTCGGTGGGGATGTTGCCTTTGCCGTCGCCGTCACCATCACCGAGGAAGAGGAAGCTCTGGTCCTCTCGGTGGATTTCAAGGCCGTCAAAACCGGCGAGGGTGGTGTCGGGGCGAAGGAAATCACCCTTAGGTTAAGGTTTAAGAATCCTGGAAGGGAAGGTGTTTCACAAGTGGTCCCATTATTGACAACATTGCCATTCAAAAGCTATTCAACCGAGCGCGGATATCGTCGGAGCTACTCGGTACATAAAGACCGCCCAGGATATTCAGGAGTTGAACACCTTCATTTGTCATCGCGATGCGCTGGAATGCTCCGAACGGGTGAGTTGGAAGATCCGAGCGGTGTAATATTTTCTGGAACCCTCTGATACTACTGTAGCGCTGCCTCCGAGGTCAACCAAAGTGCACTCCAGCATCGTCAGCACCCGTACGGGCGAGTAGCTTCTGGACACTACCCTCGGCGATGATCGTGAGGGACCAAAGATCGAAGACCACGCTCTAACAGCGGAGCCGAACGATGAACTCAGCGACCTGGCCATGGGAGGATGTCTTCCTCCGGCAGAAGCTATCAGACTGGCCTTCTCGGCCGCTTACTGAGAGGACGAGGCCGTATTTGTCTGCCAGCGGGTGAAGGGTAATTACCCTCCTTGTCTGTGAAAATTTATGTTCTCCTGTGCAAGCAGTAAAGTACATGATACTCCGAGAATGAACGCCAGACTTTCATTCCTCCGCGCTGGATTGTTGGAGCTGCTCGGTACATAAAGACCGCCCGAAGTATTCAGGAGTTGAACACCTCTGCCATCGTGACGCGCTGGAATGCACCGACCGGATGAGTTGGAAGATCCAGGCGTCGTAAACATTCTTCCCTCTTTGGAACCCTTATCACCATAACATCAATATTCCTCTCTGACATTGGAAAATGTTAGTATAAGACGGGAAAGTGCCTATTATTCAAAAACAAATTTGATATATTAATGGCATGCTTTTTGACTATGCCGCAGATAAGGATTCCATCAATTTTTCTACCAAACCCTTTAACTGACAAAGTTGTCTACTCTATTCTCAAAAGTAGTGATTTGCACTACTCCCATAAAGAATTAATTATACCACAATGATGGCAGTAGGCACGTGTTCGGTAACAGATAAGAAAAAGTTAATTATAATTAATTTAATTTACTAAAAGAAAGATGTGATATTCTGATTGTAGTTTTCGGAGATTCTGAAAGGATTTCTC
Source organism: Vigna umbellata (assembly GCF_018835915.1). The sequence goes on along the minus strand of NW_025907516.1, from coordinate 15,819 downwards.
CACATCCCTTTCTCGGTTACGGTTCCCAAATACTTAATAGGGAAACTATGGAGAAGCTGAGTTTGAATCGGTCTGATCTGTGCCGTCGGGAGTACCGAGGACGAACTTCAAACCCAAGACCATGGTAAGTGCACCAATGGACTCCATTCGTTCCTGAACAAATCTTTAATAAAATGATATAAAATAAAGATAGAGGATGAAATTATTCTTATCGAAGTAATGAAAGACCGAGTGCTCATCTGACTCTTAGCGGTCTAAAGGGAATTCTACTCGTCCCCACAGACGGCGCCAAAATGTTTCTGCGGAATCGGACCGGGGAAGATTCCGGCCACCTCCAGCCTGAAACACTCCTTCTCCTGTGGTTGATGCGCTCCTTCCCTCGCCTCTGTGCTCCTCCACCTGCTGCCGGTATCAGTGAAATGGGGGTGGACCTGCAATAAACACTCCGACGATCAAGTCAGAATGGGTTTTCATCACTGTATCATTATACCAGAATCATATCCCATACCTTAGCCGTTTACCCCTTACTTATATTAGTTTTTAGGAATATTCCAAATGTTTCTTCAAGATGAAAGTAACGCCAGAATTTCCCGTAATAGCTGGAGAAATAACAGTGGAAGGTCCCTCCACTGTCTCCTTCAATTATTTGCTGATTACACATTGATTGTGCATTAGCTGTCAGGACCGACCACAGAAGACCGACCGCGGATGCTGTCGAGACCGACCGGAAGCTGTCTAGACCGGCCGGAAGCTGTCAAGACCGACCGGAAACTGTCGGGACCGATCGGCAAACTTATTCCGGTCTGTTATCCGTCCATGGTAGTAACAGATACTAATTTTAATTTGTAAAGAATATTTAACGGGTATCACCATCCATAAAAATATATGATATATTAAATTGATGTTTTTGTAATTTTTAAAATTAAAGATTATTAAAGTGATCTGATAGAGGAAAATATTATTAATTTGTTAATGTGTTAAAGACACTAATTTATTTATAAATTGATTTTATTGGAATTAAGTAGAGTAATTTTTATTTAGATATGCTTTTTAGACTTATATGTTTATGATAAATTGCGAGTAGCTGAACCTACTAATAGTTGTTACTTAATTATTTTTGGAATGAGTATATTTTCTGTAAATTGATATGGTTAATAATTATTGTTAGTAAACTAATCCCTACAATAAATTAGGTTTCACATATCAAAGTCAGTGTGATTGTTTTTATTAGCAGTAAAGTAAAATTATAGAGAAGGAGACAGTTGGGGTGTTTAAATCAGTACATATATCAAAACTTATAAAAACTCCAAAAATAACATAGAATAGAAAACAAAAACAAGACAAGAAAATATTGCCTGTTTATATAGTATGTAACTATTTCTTTCTTCAACAACATAAGAGTATATACATATATATGGATTATCAGAGAAGAGAGAGAGAGAAAACGAAAGGAAAATGTATAACCATTATTACGTGAGGAGTACATGCATGGGATATATATATATATATGGTTAAGGTGTCAACAATTTGGAGCGAAAAACAAGGTGCAATTGTTAGGTTTACAAGAGGAGAAGGTTAATATAATGAGATTTGAGTCTAATTAAATAAGGAATTGATATCACTCTTTATCTAAAGACTTAAGGTAATAAATTAATGGGTTTTTATTCTGATGTTTCACTTCTTTATTATTTTCTAAAGTGAGATTGAGACTCATACTTAGATTCCCAACAAATCTTCCTCTCATAGGTGAGTATCTTCCACGTTAGTACACTCTTCCTCTGATATAAACATTCTCAATCATGAGTACCTCTTTTTGTATCAATGTTCATCTTAACAGAACACATTTACCTAGAAGACTTTTAATACATGAACCATTTTACTAAAAGCTAAACCTAACTCTGATACCACTTTGTAAAAATATAAGCGTGACACACACACACTATAATATGACTATTCAATTTGTTGTGGTAATTTTCATTGAACCTTGGATAGCTTTAAATAGATGAAAATAGGGTCTTGGGTCAATTACAAATAATAAAAACTAAAAACAAAATATCAACCTACTCAAAATAAAAAGAACTACTTAATTAATAAATAGAAAAATCAAAACTACCCATCCTTATTTTATCTTTATCAAAATCAAACTAAATATTACTAAACTCAAACTAATAAAATAAGACTTAGATAAAATTACTAATAAATCCCTAAAATTTACGTTTAACCCAAAAAAACTCCCCAATAAATTTAAAATTTTCATCATTTAGTCAGCTTTCAATGTGCATCATCCCACTTCGGTCTTACTTCTCCAAGTTTGCCTTCTCCATGTTTGTTGCACCATTCACTCAGCACTTTATTAGCATTGCCAAGTTCTTTAAACAACTCGACGCTTAACAGATCGGCCTTCACCTCCTTGGCTCTAAACAATCCAATTTTCTCATGTTTCGGCTCTAGACACCTTGGTCTCTCCTGTTCAGCCTCAAAAACTCGGTGCTGTCTTGAATCTGCTCGACCATCAAGTTGTTTGGCCTCCTCTTGCACTGCCTCGGATAGCTCGATCTTGAAGTTGTCCGAGTTTTCTAAAAAAACAAAATCTCTATCTCTTCTTCATCTTTTGTTGTAAGAAGGTTTCTCTCACTTTTCAGTTTGACAAAATTTAGCAATGTGACCAGGCTTACCACAATTGGTAGCACTTCCACAATCTGCACTCGTTTGCATAATGATCGTGCTTGCCACACTTAAAACACTACACTATTGACTGATCTCCTCAGTCTTTCCCTTGTCCTCGACCGCGTTAATTTTACTGACTGATTTCTCTTCACTGTCATCCTCAAAATTACCTCGACCACATTACCTCCTCTTCCGCCTCTAAGACCTCGACTTTGAGTATTCTGAGTCAAACTATGCATGTAGTGCTTGGTTGAGAGTTTTCTTAAAATTGGTTAATTCTAGTCCAATTTCTATGTTTCTTTAACTTTAACTCTCTTTTTAATTCTTAAATTTTCAATCAATCTAATAAGGTGAATTAAGCAAAATCTAAACAAAATGAAATAAGATAAGGCAAAATTATCTGTAAATTCACTATTTGACACTTATCAATATCTACCATTAGTGGTCATGATGTTAATGAGTTGTTTGAAGATCCACAATTACATGTGTTGTCCATAGTTTCTTGAGTTTCTCTATTTGTTGAAAGATTTGCCCCGTGATAAAGGTCCATTTTAGAATTACAAATATGGTGTTATGATTATTAAAAAACTCACAAAATTGTCTTGAATATTATGATAACCCAGATTATTTAATTGAGTGAATAACTCGAAGAACTTTAGAAAGAAAAATAAATTCACTCTAGTGAAAACTAAATACCGAGTTTAAAAGAAGCTTAAAGTAACAAAAGAGAATAAAATGGTAAAAGATGAAAAACAAGAAAATGGAAGAGTTCTCAAATGGTCAATTATGAGTAGGAAGATTTATCATCTTTAAATATGTGTTTTTAAATTAAAAATAGTTTATTGTTTTTGTTACAATATACACTAACTTAAATAAATATAAATACTAAAAATAAAAAAAATATTAATATCAACTTGATTACACAAATATTATTTATTTTAATATTTATTTTAGTAAAGTATTAAGACACACTAACATAATATTTATAATTATTAAAAAAATACTAAAAATGTTAGAGTTAGATAAGTCGATATTATTAACGTCTAGCAAACAATAATATAAATAATTATTTGTTACAAAATTAAAAATGGATTTTACCCTCTTTACCTTTTATTTTTTAAATAAAATAATCGTTTGTGTCATGTGAGAGTCTATTAACCGACTCTATTAATATTCAACATTAAATAAATTCAATTTGCTCTTATTAATTCAACACTAAGATAAATATTTTTATTAAAAGAAATAAAAATAATTTTATGTCCTTTAACTTCTTTTTTTGAAAAATAAACTTTTGTATTAAAGTAAGCTAATCTAACTAATCTACTAATAATATCACAATTTATATTAGGAGTTAATTTTATATTTTCTTGTATTAAACAAAAAACATAGGTTACATAGCCTACTTGTGTAATTAACCATCTTTTTTTTATAAGGTTTAGATGCTCATTATCAATGTTAAACAAATGTAGTAGTCTTTAAGACATGTTTGTCTTTCAAGTTAAAAGTGCCTTTCTAACAAGTTGTACTACTCATCAATGGTCATATTCTGATTTAACTACCTTTATTATATGCCTCTTACCATTATATAAAATCTCTGTTCTTTAAATATATGAATACATAATTTTAGACGAAAAGAAAAGCTTATGAATTTTTATTAATGATCCATATATAATTAGGTTTTAATATATGGTAATGCAAATCTTTCTTTCGATCAACCCTTTTACTCCTAAGTACTAACTCCCACCCACTTACCAAACTGATTTCAAACATAATTAACAATTATTATATATCGTTCCCTTTTTAAGATACTATTGCCAAAGATAAATATAATTGTTCATTTCAAGAAATCTCTAATCTGATTTATTTACCACAAAATCTTTTTGTTTTCATTACATAATAGAGTAAATGTAATGGATCGAAAACATTTGTTAATTAGCTACTATTTCTCGATTATTTAATTACTACTGTCTCCTCAGTCAAATATCGTTTTCTTATGGAAACATGCGTTTAATTGTATAAATATTAGATATCTTTAAGTAATATATCTATATATTAAACACGAGACAATGTGGATGAAACATCACGGGAGAAAATCAAACGAAAAATTAAAACAGTCATTTTATTGAAAGAATAAAATAAAAATGAACAATACTTGATTAAGTTTTAACTTTAAGTCTTTGGTTGAACAAATTTCTTTTTAACATAAAGAATACGTTTAGGATAAGTTTTTTATTTTATTTTTTAAGTGGCTAACTATACTATTGTTGGACAGTTTTATGGGAATTATTTAATAAGATTATATTCTCTAAGGAAACTTATAATCGCTGTTCTCTCTTACACAATGATATATGTTATTATTAACTATATTTAATTTAAAAAGTTAGAAATATTTCTTATAATAACCACTAATACTTAACATAGAAAAATAGACTCAATTTCAAATCATACTAAGGCTGAAAATTAATAGGTGGGTCAGTTCTACTAGTCTCCTCATAACTTCATTCGTACCTCATTTATTTGGCCTGAATAAGGCCATGAAAGAATGCATTGCCGTAATAGTGTGAAATAATGAATATGCAAATTTTATACATTCATTTAATGACTATGCAAATTAATGACAACAATGGTACCTCAAACAACCCTTCTCTAATAACAAAGATAGCGTTTTCAATACACGAATACAAAGATATACGATATAGAACCTAACATTTTATATACATTGTTAAAGAGTGTTATACTTGGGAGGCGTTTCTGTTGGCGTTGGTTGTGGAACGTTTTGACGTTTTCTATAGAATCTTCTTCCCCGAATCGTCGTGGGATCAGCGTGATCGTGAGAGGCGTTTCTGTTGGGCGTTGGTTGTGGTTAGTTTCTTTTTGAATCTTTCAGATAGCTATGCTGAAAAACTTTAACCGCTAACCGCTATTGGCGGGTTCTGTTAATTAATTTTCTTGAACTCTTTCTTTCTGACTTCGAAAAAATTTTCTTTGGTTTTTTGAAAAATTAATAATTTCATTAAGTCACTTCCATATAAAACAAACAAAAACGATTTTTTCCACTTTTTTTCCTTTTATCTTTTCACTCTCTTTTAAATTTATGATCTGAGATCTGAGAATACAGATTCAGTAAGGTGTTGCAGAAGAAAGGTCGAGATTTAAAATCCCTTTATAATTCTTAGGAAACAACATGAAGCACTTTAGGGTGGTTCAGGACAGGAGACTTCTAATGGAGAGAAAGGTTGGAATGATAACCTAACTTGCTCCTCCAATTTGGAGAGCAAGTGTTTGGGAATGATTTGGGAAAGCTAGCCAACTTATCCAGCACCTGCAACATCACTGTGGTGAAGGAATTTCTACACCAAGCAAGAGATTGGTGATTATCAGCTGAGAATGATTGGCGATGTTAGAGGCCATGCTATAGTTGATAGCTGAGAGCTTAGTGTGTGTGCTAACACTTCAAACAACAAAGAACACTGGGACATCCTTCTTTGATCACTACCTTTGCAAGCAGATGGGGTGGAACACTTCTGTTCCACCATTTTGACGAGGCCAAGAAAAAGTATAGATGAGGCCTATTCAGACAATACTGTGGAGGTGGTGAGGAGGCAGCACAGCCAGGGCAAACGCCACCTGGCTCGTAGAGGTAGAGAGAAGGAAGGCCAGCACATATCAGGACTTCTTGATTGATACTCAGAGGCCAGAACCATTCCAGATGAGGGACAGTATAGTCTCTTATAGGTGCTCAGTTGCCAGTCATCCACAGAGGGCAGGTGGCCACGGCTGATATGATAGTGGGGATGTAGGATACCCCTCCAGCACACATGTGGATATGATGACATTCCATAAATGTGGTACGTTGGCCAGAAGAAACAAGGCATGGAGGAGCTGAATCAGCTGAAGCTTCAGCCCGAGACATGGAAGAAGATGAAGCTGAGGAGGAGGATGCGTTTGATGATGATGATGATGAGGAAGAAGAGGAATATACAGAGGACAGCTCAGACTGATAGGAGCTGTATAGCATTTACTGATGAATGTATCATATGATTAGCTTTTGTGTTTAAGTTTTCTGAAATTATTGTTTTTGTTTTAGATTAGGGTTTTGATGTACTCTATTTGAAAACCTGCGTTTCTTGTTGATGTGGTTTACTAGTAACTGGATTGTGTGATAGTAATGCTTGATGATGCTTTTGATGATATTGATGTTTGAGATGATGTGCACATAAAAGATTATACAGGTGATTCAAAGCTTGTGAACAAATGTCTAATATCATGATTGTGTGATTGTGAAATTAAGCAGATGTGCATGTCAATGTGAATGAGCGTATATGTAGAGGTTGTGACTCCAGAGTTGTTATTGTTGAATGATATTTACTTTGAAAGAATGAATGACTTTGCCCAGGTGTTCTATGATTGAACAATTGCTTGTTTTGACATAATATGATCAAAGGCGTTGTTGTTGGAAACCATTTTATTGGCCAAATTCATAAAGTTAGCCTTCTAAAGAGAACAGTTGTGTTCTATCCTTTGACCCTTACCCTAAATATAAACTGAACCCTTTTGAATTGAAAAACTTTACCTGGAGTTAAGAGAAGATCTTGTGTGGTTATGTTAAATGTTCAAGTTTGGGGTATTGGGGAACATGAAAAAGGAAAAAAAAAAGCCATTGAGCAACAGCTAAAAAAAAGTAAGGAATAGCAAAGAAAAGAAAAGAAAAAGAAGCAAAGCTCAATGCAAATGCAAAAGCAAAGGCAAAAGAAAAGTTGGGAATGAATAAGAAGATTGTGTTGTTATGATTCTCTTAACTCAAGGATTTTGTGATCCAGAAAAACCAATTTTCTGTACCAGCCACATTCTAAGCCATGTGAAAAGTCCTGGTGATTGATGCATGCTTGTGAATGATTTTGATTGTGGTTAATGGAAAGGGCAAGTTGATTCGTGTGTGATGTGGATAGTGGAGTGAATGAGTGAAACACGTTACCTCTATACACTTGGGTGTTGAGGGAAACACTTTACCTAGTGAGGAAATATTCCATAAGCACATGAACATCCATGCTTAATTGATTGATCATATGAAAAATAGCATTTGTGGAATTTTTTAAATTGACTTTGGGAAAATAAAGCATGTGCAGATCTTGATTGAACTATGGTCTTAAGTTTTGAGGTGAAGTTATTAATTAGCTTGAAAAGAGGATTTTGAAGGGAGTAAATGATAACAGTTGAAAAAACTGTTATGTCATGCTTGAAAAGTGATATAAAAGCATACCGTTAGACTAGATAGAAACTAGCCTTGAATCATGCATTTTGTTGATATTTTCAGAAAAAGAGAGCTGGACAGGTTTTATCTTGATTTAAGTGTTTTTGTGGCAGTGTTTTGGGTGAATTTGTGAAAGAAGTTTGGGGAAAAAAGAATAAGAGAACGAGGACATTAGAAAAAGACAAGAAGGTGCACAAAAAAAGGAGAAGTCGAAGGCACGCTCAGCGGCAACTACCGCTAGCGGCACTCAAGAGGTGACGTTGGAACCGCTGTGAGGGGCCAAAAGGCCGGCGAGGGAAGAAAGAAGGACGCGGCAATTCACCGCTCGGAGCGGTAAAAACCGCTAGCGGCACTTTTTGGGCTTGGCCTTTGTAATCTTTTGTAACTCTAGATTAGTCTATACGGGCTTGCACGCCCTAAATTTATAAGTTAGGCATCTTTGGCAGAAAGAGGCAAACACTCTCTTTTCACCCCTTTGAAGGAGGATCTTGATGCCAGGCCTAACTCTTCAACTTTATTGGGTTTATTCTTCATTTTTCATTGTTATTCATCTAGGTTACATGAATATGGTGAACTAAACCTTGTAGGGTTGTTGGGGAATCAATGTAATATCTTGGAAGCTCCTCATATAGGGATTTGTGAATACAATCTTTGAATTAAGACATAGGCTTTCTTTCACTAGTTAGGTTTCCTTATTTGCTCAATGATTGCATTGTTTAAACTCATTCTAATGCATGATATTGGTTTGTTTTGATAAGGACACGTGAAGGGGAAATCTAGATCGGGGAATTCCCCAATTTTTACTGGGACACATTATATGGGTTTGCCTTAAGATCCGGCACTCATGAACTAATCATTAGGAAGCTAGGAATTGTATAACTATTTGCTAGTGAGAAGCCATCTAGAATGGTACATTAGAGAGTGGCTTAACAATGATGATTTGAAAGAGGGAATTCCTAAAATATATGAGAGTGGATGAGTGAAATGACCCACAAAACTACATTCATTTCATCCATTGAAAGTGTTTATCTTATGTCTTGCCTTGATCAATTCATGCTTTAACATTTTATTTTCGTATTGAATATTTAAAAATTTCAATCATGTTCGTAAGTCTTAGCTAATCAACAAATCACATAACTAAACTAGGCCGTGAATCCTTTGGGAAAACGATACTTGGTCTTACCAAGTTTATTACTTGAACGATTCGGTCATACTTGCCGATTGTAAAACAAGTTTGTGACATCATATTTATTTTGGTGCTGACAAATTTGTCCATCAAGTTTTGGCGCCGTGGCCGCGGGATTGGGGAGGGATTCATGTTTAAATGGTTAAGTTGTGTTGATAGTGATTACCTTTGACTTTAATTTTGAATTGCTGTTTTTATTTTTCTGTTTTTATTTGTTTAGTTTTTAGATTTGATTTTTCTCTTTTAGGTTAGATTTATTTTATCTTTTTAGATTAATTTTATTTTAATTGCGCATTTTTATTTTAGTTTTCTGTTTTTTCGGCTTTTCGTTTTCTGTTTTTTTATTTTCGGTTTGGCGTTTTATTGATTTGATAGATTAGATTAGATTTTTTTTTTTGGTTAGATTTATTTGTATTTTTTTAGATTAGATTTTATTTATTTTATTAGATTTTATCTTTGTAATACACATTTTGACTTTTATTTTTTATTAGATTTTATTTAGATTATACTTATAAATCGAGGTATTCGTATATCTTTCAATTTTTATTTCGTTCTCTATCTTTTGTGGCTAACAATTGTTTTAGGTTTTGATGCCTAATGTCTGCAGAATGCAATTTGGTCAAGAGTGTAAGTATAGGGGCACTCAATTCTACCAAAGTAATCTCAACCAATGGTGGTAACCTCACTCAAGCATGGATCAAAGCCAATTTTGGCAAGCTGATTGGACAATGTGAGAAACCCAACACAAAAACAATGCAGCAACAAACAAACCCGTTCTATCAGGAAGTGTGGATAGGTGGAGGACACCCTCAACCGATTTTGAAAAATTCCGACGCTCTACTCAGAAAAAGCATGAAGAATCATGTTAAAGAATGGAGATTGCAACTTAGTCACATTAGTCAGATATTAAATGAGGTATGTTTAATGTACTGCTGTTAAACCTTAAGGCGGAAGGGCAAGTCCTATCACTGGAAGAGTGACAAGAAAAGATTTTCTTGATGAGGAAAAAATTAGAGGGAGATGAGGAAAGGGTAGAGAGAAAGAGAAAGAAGAGTTGAGTGAGAAAGATAAAGATGAAGAGAAAAAGAAAGAAAAAAAGAATTGGTGAGAGGAAAAGAGAGAAAGAAAATTGTGTGACGAGAAAGAGTTGAGGAGAGAAAAAAGAGATTCAAATATGCAAAAATGATTTGAATGAATGATTTCCTAAATAACCCTCACTCAGATCCTCTTGTTGCAAGATCACTTTAGTACTCCATTCGCTGTGGAATCCCATCCCTAGGATCTTCCAACAACTAGAAACATCTGTAGGCAAACTGCATAAAGAAATTCAAACAAAAGAGACATACAATTGGCAAAGAATTCCACTTTCCCTGTTTTCTGAAGTTAGAACACTCAGATCCCTCTTGTTGTTTGCCTACCTTAAGTATGAAAAAAAAACACAAACCCTCACCAATCCCTGGTTTGTTTTGTAAGAAGTCCATCAAACTTGCCAAGTAAGTTCCAAAAACATGAATCCAAACACACAACCAAGAACGGGGGAGGGGCAAGCGTAGGGGGAGGGAGGGAGTGAGATGACGGAAAGCGCAAGGCCAGAAGAACGTGCAATAAACAACAGCAAGCCGAAAGCGGACCGAGACAGGCAAGGAGGAAGGCAAAACGCCAAGCAAGGAAAGGCGGAAAAGACGAAAGCCAAGGCAGACCCATACACAGGGGAAAAAGAATAAATTCACAAACAAAGTCTAAAGAGTCAAAATGCCCCAAATTACCTTGTGTTGGCACACAAGTCCCCGCAACGGCGCCAAAAACTTGTTACTTGTTGGCACTATAACCAAATCGTTCAGTAATACAGTGAATATAGAAAAGTATCGTCTCCAAGGGACTGGTGCAACAACTTGACAATTCTTCCTTTATAACTCAATAGGACATCAAAAAATGCAACCAAAACAACACAAGGAAAACGATTTTGGTTTGTCAAACAGTTGGTTGTGCAGAAATTATATATTTAAAATGAAACTTCGGGGAATTGGGTTTCATGAATCATATGAATATAAAACTCTGTTCAATATTTCATTACTTCATTCAAACATTCACATCAAGGCATACTAGTCCTAAACCCTTAGCAACTAGTTCTAAATTAATATATTAAAATGCTAATCCCTTAGTCAATTTAATATACAATTTGCATTAAGTCCGATGTTAGGAATGTGATAAAAGTTTTGAGTATATTCTAGATCCCCCAATCACCTTAAGTGCTCATATACGTCTATGGTAAAAGTACTTTCCAGTAATCAAAAACATTCAAAATTAACATGATTCTTTTTGTCTTTATATACTTATACTGATAGGAAATTCAAGAAGAGCATGGAAACGAAGAACATATATTGAACAGAGAAAATTACATCAGAGTAAGTTCATTACATCCAATTCCAATGAAAGAAAAACTACTCCTAGTCATCTAAACGTACACATTTGAAGCAATCACTTGCACAAAATGGTGTCTTGATGCCTTGAAGTAGGTCTCCGGAAGTTCCTGAGATGTTTTCCTTTCTTTCTTTTGTCTGGAACTTCTTTCGAAGAGAGTTTCTGTCGCTCTGTCATGTCTTAAAGCCACTTAAATTCATTAATTAGCTTAGCGCACATGTACTGGTTGCGCTATGCTATTTTTTAACTGCTGTATTTAACTGATGTTATTCGCTCAGCGCACAGGTACTGGTGCGCTATGCGAATTTCTTTTTCTGGCAGTGCGAAATTTTGGTTTCGCTTTGCGAAAATGGGCTGAGAGTCTAAATAATATATCATTTCCTGTACAATATTTTACATAACAATCTCCTACCTATTACAACTTTTCAATGAGGAACAACATGAAAATTACAAGATTGAGTTCATTTATAAGTATAAAAACAACTCTTTTTCAACACTTATCAAAGTGGAGGAAGTGGAGGAAGTGGAGGAAGTGAAGGAAGTGGAGGAAGTGAAGGAAGTGGATGATGGACAAATTTGTAAGCACCAAAATATGATGTTGGAATGTCTTTATTGCAGTTGCCTACAGATGTTTCTAGTTGTTGGAAGATCTAGGGAATGGGATTCCACAGCTGAAGGGGGAGAGTAGTACTAAGTATCGTGCAACAAGAGGGATCTGTGAGGTTATGTAGAAAACCATTTCTAATCATTGAATAGTGGAATGTTTGTTTGGTTGGTGTGCTCATGTTCTGTAATTTGTTTCTTTCTTTTCCTTATTTCTTTTGTTTTGTTTTATTTTATTTTCTATTTCACTTCTCTCTATGTTTATTTGCAAGTGCAGGGCAGGTGCAGATGAGTTATCTTCAATGTTTAGGTATGTATGTAAGTTTGGTAATAGTTTTGAAATATGTGGTAGTTGTAAAGACTGTGACTTGTGATTTAATGAGTATGGCATTGTCTTGATTAAGCGTCGATGTGATTCTTGGAAAATGATAACACATATGAATGTGGTTGACAAGGTGCTCATGTATTTTATTGGTGTGTGAGTATGTATGACCAGATCTGGAGTGTGAGAGCAGATATTGATTGAGAGATATTGAGTGTCTAGAATGAATTGGTTTTGCTGATTTTAATTCTACGTATACACCACGTTTTGGTAAGGATGAAAAAGGCCCTATTATTACGATTATATAGGCCACGGGCCATATTCAGAGATAGCCAATTCCTTTAGACACTGTGTTTGTGGTAGTATATTGTGAACCTTGTTTGAGCCTTGAAAATAAAAAAAAAAGTTTTTACTTCCCCCTTGAGCAATTAGAGGATATCCTACTTTACACTAGATAGAAGAGAGAACATTATTATGTTTTGAAAGAGGTGTTAAGGTGATTTTTCAGTTGTGGAAAGAAAAGATCAATAACAAAAAATGAAAAAAAAAGCTCAAATGAAAGAAAGGTTGAGCTGTGAAAGGAAAATGGTATGTGAGAATGCTATTATTTTGGGGATTTGGAGTACTGGATTGGGAATTGAAGTTGTTCTCTTCTTAATAGGGTCTTGCATCCAAGAAAAAAACATTATTCTTTTCAGCCAAGCCAAACTTAACCTGAAACGACCTTTGGACTTAACCAAGAGTGTGTGGTGTGTGGAATCAAATGACATGCAAAAAGCTTGAAGTTCTATGTAAATTCTACTGTCATGAGAGGGACAAACCAATGATGTGGAGTAATGATTAAATGCGAGCGGTGTTCATATTCTATGCACAGATGATTTATGATGATGACACTATGTCATAATTGTTGAAATCTTTGGGAACGCATATGATATTCTGAGGTGCAGAGTCATTTTATCAAAATGTTCATGTCTATTGGATGTATCATTTTCTTATGTGATTTCATGAGGGCATGGAAATAGTCAAGTTTGGGGAGTTGATTAGAAGTGTGAAAGAGTGGCTTTTATACTGTATACTATAAATGGAACTCAATCTTGTAATTTTTCATGTTGTTCCTAGTTGAAAAGTTGTAATAGGTAGTAGATTGTTATGTAAAATATTGTACAGGAAATGGTATATTATTTAGACTCTGTCAGCCAATTTTCGAAAGCGAAAGCCACAATTCGCTACTGCCAGAAAAAGAAAATGCGCATTTTAGCGCACCAGTTACCTGTGACGTGAGCGGAAAAACATCAGTTAAAATACAGACAGTTAAGAAAATTGCATAGCGCACCAGTACATGTGCGCTAAGCGAATTAATGAATTTAAGTGGCTTTAAAAGACGATGGGACAGAGCGACAGAGAAACATTCTCTTCAGGAAAAGAATTCCAGAAAAAAGCAAGAAAGGAAAAACATTCAGGAAAACTTCCGGAGGGATACTTCAAGAATCAAGAAACCATTTTTTGCAAGGATTGCTTCAATGTGTACGTTTTAGATTTAGATGACTAGGAGTAGTTTTTCTTTCATTGAATGGATGTAATGAACTACTCTGATGTTCATTTTCCTGTTCAATATAGTTGTTCTTGTTCATATGCTCTTTCTTGAATTTACTATCATTGTATGGAAATATACTGTTATTTGAATGTTTATGATTACGGAAAGTAACTTTGAACATTGGACGTTAGATAGAGCACTTAAGTGATTTGGATTCTAGGAACTCGACTCATACCTGATCATCCTAACAGCGGGACTTCTTAATGCAAATGTATATTAAATGACAAGGATTAGCATTTTAATTATATTAATTTAGAACTAGTTGCTAAGGGATTAGGACTAGTATGCCTGGATGTGAATGTTTGAAGGAAGTATGAAATATTGAACAGCGGTTTTATGTCATATGATTCATAAACCAATTCCAACGAAGTTTATTTTAAATATAATTTTCTTGCACACCAACTGTTTGACAAAATACCAAAAATAGTTTCTTGTGTGGTTGTTTTGTGTGCATTTGATGTCTAATGAGTTATAAAAGGAAGAATTGTCATGTGTTGCACAAGTCCCTTGGGAGCCGTACTTTACTTAGTCAAGTATTACTTGGAACGATTTGGTATCTTGCCAAAAAGTTAACACACTCTCCACTTCATTCAAACTTCCTCAATTCGTTCGACTTCTTTCCAATTCGTTCCACTTCGTCAACTGAGTCCATTTTCGTTCAAACTTCTTCCACTTCATCAACTTCCTCCACTTCCTCAACTTCATCAAATTTCTCCACTTCGTTCACTTTGGTCAAAAAAAAATTCGCTCCACTTCCTCCAAATTCGTACCACTTCGTTCAAATCGGCCACTTCGTCAAATTTCGTCCCTTGTCCACTTCCTCCACTTCGTCAACTAAGACACTTCGTCCACTTCCCCACTTCCTCCACGTCTCCACGTACTTGCTTAATCGACTTTCTCAACTTCCTCCACTTACTCCTTGATGGACAAATTTTGTAAGCACCAAAAATGAGGTCACAACTTGTTTCACCCGGCAAGGATGACGGAATCGTTTCAAGTAATAAAAACTTGTAAGCCAAAGGTATCGTTCTCCCAAAGGACCACGGCCTAGTTAGTTATGTGGTTTTCTTGATTAACTAAGACTTACAAAAGAAAATATTTGGGTTTAAAATGAAGACAGAAAAATATAAACATTATGCATGAATTTTGACAATGCAAAGACAAAAGATACACTTTCATGGAAATATCTGAATGAATATGTTGTAGGGGGTCAATGTATTCATACACTCTCATAATTTTAGGGATTCATCATTCAAATCATATGTTAATGCACGCCTTAATGTACCATTCTAGCTGGCTTTCCCTAATCAAATAGTCATACAATCCTAGCATTCCTTAATGATTAGTCAGTACCGCAGGGAGCTTAAGGCAACCAAATACTATTGTCAGTAAAAATATTGGAGAGAGAGAAAGTCCCCGGATCTAGATTTCCCCTGTACGTGTCCGTATCAACAAAACCATACTAATGCATTAGAATGAGTTAACAATGCACGAATGCGCAAAGGGAAAAACCCTAACAAGATGAAAAGAAAAGCCATGTCTTAATTCAAAGATGTAGTAAACAAATCCATTATGAGAGCTTCAGAGATTACAATTTGTTCCCCAACAAACATACAAGGTTAGTCACCATATGTAATGGTGTGAACCTAGTGAATACAATGAAAGTATGAAAGAATACACCCAACAAAGGGAAAGAGGTAGCCTGAGCCTCCCAGATCTCTTCAAAGGGGTTAAAGAGAGAGTGTTTGCCGCGGTAGGACAAAGATCCTAACTAA
>NW_025907514.1:16597-37722 GCF_018835915.1 Vigna umbellata | reverse complement strand
TTCTGTAATCTTAGCTTGAAGAGCTTGATTGAGCGTTAAGGGTAGAAACGATTTTTCTGGGCATTGATTTTTCTGTTTGAGGAACGAACACTCTTCTTGAAGGTAAGGGAAGCTTATTAAGTTTAATTCTTGTGATTTTCTGTACTGCATGTGCGTTATGGGTTGAATGAAGTATGATTTATGATAATTGGATTTTTGGTGTATGAATATGATCTTGAATTGATTGTATGGAAATGATGAAATGTTCTATGGTTGGATTAAACTGAAATGTGAACTGTATGATGAGATGATACATGAAAATTTTAGATTTTGCTATGATATGCTTAGTTAAATGTATGAAAGTTATACTGGAAAAATGAGTTTACTGTAAATGAGAAATTGAAAATGAGATTTGTATGATAACAAACGTTCGTTATCGAACGGTCCTTGACCGTTCGGTATTCTCTGTAACTTTTCTGAAAAATCTAAATCCTTTCATTTGGAAAGAATTCTCGTGGAGGACGAACGCCCTCTTATATATAGCTTTACGTTTGAGCGTTCGGCCAAGCGTAAATATCTTGAGAGTGATGTGAGAATTTGAGAAGCCTGAGAATATATTCAAAACACTTAGTCATATTGTTCAAAATGTAACTTCAACATTATAACTTATGAAAAATCCTATTTCAAATATATTGAATCAGCGATGGGTCTCGACCCAAAGCGTACGTCCTAAAGTATCGCTCGGTCTTATACCGAACGCTCGTCTTAAAAGTGTAAATGATAAGTAGCGCTCGGTCCTATACCGAACGATCGTTCCTTTCGTAATTATCAACAAGCTGTAATAGCGTTCGTACATAAATTTAAATAGCGTTCGTTCAATAGTTCTAGTAACGTTCGTCCAATACTTCAGTGACGTTCGTCCAAAATCTTCAGCTAAATACCTATTTTCGCGCTCGGTCATTGACTGGCGATTTGTCTCCTGAATTAAATCGTGCTCAGTTTATTTATTTAAACAATTTGTGATGTATCTATCCACTGGATTCACTCTAGCGTTATTGAACTTAAATTATCCTAAGTAATTTCCAGATCGTACTAGAGTCAGTTCATCTAACTGATTCAAGTTGTAATGAAGTCCGTATAATAACCTATGTTGGTTTTGTTCTACTCGTGAACGAGTCTTTCTTGGTATTGTATTAACGTTCGTTCTCTATTACAAAGAGGACTGGACGTTCGTTCTTTTAAGGAAGTGGAACTAAGAATGAAAGTGTGAATAAGATGAAAGATTAAGATGTGCGAATGGTGTAAGAGATGAAATTATGATTGTTGATTTTTAACGAGCGTTCCAGGGAGGAACGACTCTTGGATGGAATTTGAGAATTTGTAAAGTATGAATGTGGTAAGCTTAGCTGGCGGGTCATCCTGATATTCCGTGAGTGCTCGTTCTCAAGTAGAGAGGAGAATGTCATGAGTGGGAATGGCAGGAGGTCTTAGTCCATAACTGTAACTTGGACAGAACGGACTAACCTCAGGTGGCAGCTGACGAGTATTCCAGCTATCTCACCTGGGTGCACGAACGTCGTAGCTACACAGAATTCATACAGTCCGGACGGTCAGTCTAGTATCAGGATTTTTGATTGAGTTATTGGATGAATTAAATGTATGTGTTTTGAATTATTTGATGTATTCGATATGTATGAAATGTATGTGTGTTTACTTGAATTAAATTCAATAAGCTTACCCTTGCATTTTCCATTGTGTTGTCTGTATATGTATCTCCGTCTTGTCTTTGCAATGATCATCCGTGTGGATGTGAGCAGAAGGAGATACCTCACTGGAGCAAACGCTTGAAGAAGGATTCATTGCGGAAGAAAATCTAGTGGAAGTAGAAGTGAAGGCCGAACAGTAGTGCGTTCGGTTTTTAGTTAGTGTATTTAGGATAGCGGGCCGCTTGTGAGCGAGCGCCCTTTTACTTGATGTAAATACTTGGACGTTCGTTATTTTATTTTGTAAACCGTTCGTCCTCATTGTTTTGTAAACGCTCGTAACTTATGAATGCATTAAGGCCGTTCGGCTATTCTCGAATTTAATCCTTGTTATTTTAAGACTGTTTTGCCATATTGATAAATGTGATTATTCTAAGTATATAGTTGATGACTGTATAATTTTGGGATGTTACATTTAAAATTAAATAATTTTAAAATATAAAAAGTACAAAAGTTAATAAAGATAACTATTTTTTAAAAATAATAATAATATAAATTAAAAAATAATTAAATGTCTTTTATAATTTATTTATTTTGTTTTCATTTATAAATAAATTTTTCACCTTATTTTTATTCATTCTGTCAACAAGTCTTTTATTTATTTATTTTTTATTATTTTCTTTATATTTTTCTCTTATAAGAGTCAAAATAATTTGTATAAGGTTAAAATGACTCTTTTTTATTCTAATTTACTACATACCTTTTTTTTGGTAGGAATATCTATAAAAATATTTTTAGATTCAAGTTGGTTAAAGTATATGTGATGCAATAAATGAGTAAATAGGGATTTCTATCTATTTATAATATTTTAATGAAATTTTACTTGTATGAGTGTTATTTACATGTCCTAAATATAATTTTAAGACTTGACTAATGTATAATCATTTCATTACTCTCTTAAGTGTTTTTTAATGAAAAGTTGAAGTTGTTTAAAGAAGCAATTCATCCATTGATATTCTAATTTCAATAAATCCAAATACATAAAAACATCAAATTCAAGTTGAACTCGTAATTTTAAGATGTATATGAACTCATAAATCTAAAATTTTAATTAACTTAAAAGTTTATAAATATATAATCTAATAGTAAATATTTACATATTTTTAAATAGTATAATAAAATGAAATTATGTAATAAATTTCGAATTAATTTTGACGTTGTATATATTTGTGTGTTTTTAATATTAAATAATACATTATAATTATTACTATATATTTATTAATGTATTCATTGTTTGAATATTAAAGATTTATGATTTAAGATTTAATTTCACCTTTAATTCCATAGACTTTTTAAAAGCATTAGTTTTAAGTATTATATATGATACTAACTATATTTATATCAAAACATTCTAAGTCGCCCATACTAATATTATTTATATAAGGATCAAATGTAATTTAACAAAATCTTAAAGTTCTTAAAATTATGGAGGAATGAAAATTAAAAAAAATAAAAGAAATCTTTTAACTAAANTTAAACAACACATACCAAATTTTGTATATTTTTATTTCCACCTTCACCAAAGATAAAAACATGATCTCTAAATCATCAGTCATAGTAAGGGGGGGTTGTTTCTATAATCTCACAAAATAAGGAAAAATTGTTTAAATAATAGTATTTAATTAAGAAATACATATTGCTTGACATAACAATGATAGCATACTAGTATTAATAATTCATTAGTAACTAAAAAACGAAGAAAAAAAAGGAAACAGCTGAATATTTTTAAAAGAATATTGCTCACATTGGTTTATTTTGAGAGACCTGAAAAGTAAAGTTTTGACAAATATACTTTTAGTTCTTATATTTATGATAAATTTTATTTTAGTCTCTATATTTTTAAACTTTACGAAAATATTTAAAGTTAATCTTTCCTTAAACATAACTTTAGTGTGACAACCTTGGTCCATCAAAAAAATTAAGAAAAACTAAATTTATATATTCTAAAAAATTAAATATTAAATCATTACTTTTAAGGTATAGGAATTAAAACCATGTTTGTCAAAACATTATTCATTTGATAGGGGCTAAAATTGAAATATGCTCATTTTACAGGATTAAAATATATTTAAGCCGAATTTACATCAGCTGTATATACATCCCCAATTTTTTGCTATTTTTTAGTAAATAAGCAATTGAATCATATAAAACAATTAATGCTAAAACTGTTGGCACAAAAAAAAAAAAAAAAGGAATTAATGAATGTAGTTTGTTTATAAAATGGTTGTTTTGGTAATGTGAACAATATAGGAAGTATAAAATATTTCTATAGTTGTTAAAATGTAAACTAATTAAGTTCTTAGGTTATAGTAAATGAACAGAATAACATGTAAAGAAGAAAAGTTATAAGTTTTTTTTTTTTCTTAAGAGTAATGAAGAACAATCATTTATTTAAATTTTTCTTTTTTACCAAAATAGACAATAATTAATCTTTTTTTTTCCACTTGGTTATATAATCATTTTACTGAAGGTCAACACCGGTTGCACCTTTTTACAATTGAAAAATTATTTTTATAAATTGTTGTCTGTATTTAGTATAAAAAATTAAGCACTTTTTTCTTGTGAAAAATAGCGTTTTGTGGTTTAGCAACATATCAAAATATAATAAATAATAAAAAAAATAATAAAAAATAAAACAAAAACAACTAATTTTATACAAGAAATAAAAACTAAAAAAACTCTCCCCCCCTCCCCCCCCCCTCCACCCCCCCCCCCCCTTTGTTGTGAGCCGCTTTTCCTCCTCCAACCCCAGTTTTCCTCCCCATTTTTATGCTAATAACCTTGTACCCCTTTCTTTTGGTTTTAACCGCTTCCCTTTCCACTTTACTCGTTTTGTATGTCTACTCTAAGATTAGTGTTCTTGGTGACATTTTTCTACTTTGAAAGCACCCTCTTTTTGTTTTCTTGTGTCCTAATTCTCTCACTTTCTCTTTGTGCCACTCTCTTGTTCCATTTTCACAACTTCACACCTTACCCTTTATCCTCCTTTTGGCCTACAATGACTTTTTGGTATGATTCAATTTATATATATGTTTTTACAAATTACTTTGCTTAATTTATTTGCATAATTGTTTATATTTAGTGTTTTATTCCATGCTTGATTAATTTCAAATAGAATAGGAGGAAGAATCACTAAATTATTTTCCTATTGCCAAATATTTCATAATTTTTCTGCATCTAGTTTATGCTTTCATTTATTTATTTTTTATTTGAGTTACCACAATTTTGAGAGTGATTATATATATTTTCCTCCAATTTTCCTTTCTTTTGAATCAAAAAAGATGTGTTTTTCCAAAATCTCCATATCCAATTTTGCAAGCTTTGCATTAAATAAATTAAATATGTTTTTTCTCTCTTTTTTTTTTCCAAAACATTTTCAAAGGTGTTTTTATCTTTTTTAGCTAAACTGTATCTGTACACTTGAAGTAATGTCAACATTTTCTTCAATAAATAACACATGGATTACTTTCATAAAGTAGAAACAAAATATGTATATATAGCTTAATTTAAAGATAAAGCATACTTTTTAAAAAATAGTTTAAAGGAAAAAGATATATTTAACATGAACAAAAATATACAAACACTTTTTAAAACATAAATATCCATCAAGTACTCATAAAAAAATGGTTACCATCTTATCTATATAGATTTTTTTTTTTCAAAATAATGAATCGTTTTATTTATTTTTTATTTTCTTTCTATTCAGGCTAAATTTTATCACTCCCTTCATTTTAAAAAATATTAAACAAGTCACTATAATGTTTATGTTTAAAGAATAAAAACGAAATTTATGATCTAAATTTTGTACACATACTTGTTTACACCATCTATATTCTATAACTATCTAACAAACTTTTAATACCATTTTGTATGATACAATTTTAACCAATTCAATTTTTTTTCAAAAATTCACTTAAATAATCAATTATTACCATTTTTACAAATCAGATAAACAAATATTTTTTCAGTGACAGCGTATCAAACTTTTAGCATAATTTTCTTCTTCTAATTTATCATTAAGTGAATTTTACATATATAATATCACTTCCAATTTTTTTTAATTCAGTTTCATAATTCAAAAATCAAATAATTAAATCACACAACTATACATATAGTTTTCACTATTACTCTTTTTTTTTTTTTTAACTTTCTTCTTTACATATTTTCTTCAAAATTTTAAAGATCAATACTACTAACCAAACCCTATACCTTAACTTTATCCAAACCCTAACCCCCCCCCCCCCCCCCCCCCCCCCCCGCCAACCCCCCCCCCCCCCCCTCCCGCCCCCCCCACCCCCCCCCCCCCCCCCCCCCCCCCCCCCCCCCCGCCCCCCCCCCCCCCCCCCCCCCCCCCCCCCCCCCCCCTAGCAATCGACCAAACACAACTGTTCTACGTCATCAAAGCAGGCATTATTACATCACAGTAGCTTCAGGTATCAGTTTTAATATTTTATTTACCGTGTAAAATGGACTAAGAAAATCACGTTTCCCAGAGCTTATCCACCTCTTTTTCTTTGAACGATGATTTTATGGGGTTAAAAAATTATATATAGATTTTTCAAATCTGTCTTCAAAAGGAGCTTTCTGAATGAATGGAATGATGATCATTGATAAGCTTTTTCTTCTGTACACATTGTTTTTTCATGAGACAAGAAAAGCCACAGGCAATGGATTGTATGGATGATGACAGCATGAGTGGTGGCTAACTATGGTATTCTGTGATGACCCTTCAGAGAAATGCTGACGAGAAACGATGAGGGTGGAATAGAAGAAGTAGGAAAGAAGATGAAGAAGAAGATAAGAAGAAGAAAAGTGGTGACAGTGGAGGAACTGAGACAAGGATGTGGAGAGATGGCATGATGTTGAGGAAGCTGAAGGAAGAGAAGAGGGATAAGGAGAAAGGAGAAACGGTGGAGATGATGAAGAAGAAGGCACTGATTCGTGCACAAGACACAGTGCTGAAGAACATGGTGAAGATGATGGAGATTTGTGGTGTTCGTGGCTTCGTTTATGGCATCATTCCTGAGAAGGGAAAACCAGTCAGTGGAGCTTCTGATAACCTCAGAGGTTGGTGGAAGGATAGGGTCAAGTTTGATCACAATGGTCCTGCTGCTATGCTCAGGTCAAACTTTTCTTATCATCAAACTTATATATATTATTATTTACTTCAAAAAATATTCATATAAATTCAAAGATTGATGAACACTTAATACATATTTAAAGAAAAAAAATAATAAGTTTATAGAATACATGTGGTGCAGGTACGAGGAAGAAACAGGG
Source organism: Vigna umbellata (assembly GCF_018835915.1). The sequence continues at coordinate 30,700 of NW_025907514.1, read as the reverse complement.
TTTGAAGACATGGTTAGTGATGGATTCAATGGACAGCCATTAACAGCATACAGTTTAAATGATCTCCCAGACACAACTCTAGGCTCACTCTTGTCATGTCTCATGCAGAACTGTGATCCTCCCCGGAGAAGGTACCCTTTGGACAAGGGCATTGCCCCTCCTTGGTGGCCCACTGGGCAGGAATGGTGGTGGGCCCAGATGGGCTTTACCATAGATCCAGGCCCACCACCCTACAAGAAGCCCCATGACCTGAAGAAGGTGTGGAAGATGTGTGTGCTCACTGCAGTCATCAAGCACATATCCCCAGACATAGCAAAGATCAGAAACATTGTTCGTCATTCTAGGACCCTTCAGGACAAGCTCAATGCAAGAGAATCTGCCATTTGGAGTGCTATTGTGAAGCGTGAAGAGTACTTTGCTAGGAGATCATACCCTAATTTCTTCCAAACCCTCCCTCCAAGAGCAGGACCTAGTGTCCCTTATGATAATAATGTTACAAATTTTATTAGGGGGCAACAAAGTAATAGCCTTGGTGGTACATTGAATCTTCTTGGGGGGCTGAATAACACACCACAACACCACAATGTTGCTAACGGTCGTGCTTGGAGCTTTCTCGATGGCCACAATAACCCTTCAACTTCCACCAGTGCTGCTACAATTCTTCTTGGGAACCCTCCACCAACCACCGATTTGATCACTGATGATGGTGCTACCAGTTTTCATGGAGTGCAGATTGATACAGCACCAGCCACAAATGGTGGAGCTAGAAATTTCTTTGTGGGGCAGTTCGATCCACCAACACCAACCAAGCAATTTGGTTCATAGTGGATTCATAAAGCTTTTCTGATGGCCAATATAACCCACCACCAACATCCACAACTATACAACAGTCAAGAAGCAGTGTGGTATTGGTAAATGGCAATAACATTAACAAACTGAACAACATTTGTTATGCACCTAGACATGCTGCTAATAAGAGAAAGCCTGGGATGATGTTCAAGGTATTACATTTCCTCATGAGGCCTATTCTTGCAACAGCTCCTAGGTGCCCTTATCATGAGCTCTGGCTTTGGATCATGAACAGAAAGCGAGGAACGATCATCAGCTGACATGCCAATACAGAAGCAAAATCCTTTGCAAGTGGTTGATTGGAGGTTAATGCCTTCTCAGCCTTGATTGTGGGAATTCATGTCAAATATCCTCTTGTTCATCGCAGGAACTTTACCTCCATCAGTCACAATCAATCAACTTTTATCTGTTGGGACATGGGTGCACAACATGAATGTTCCATGTCTTGCAGGCCAAAACCAGCATTTGCAAACTGTTCAGACTAGGTGTACAATGATATTTCCTTTGATGGAGGATTTGTTTTGGACAAGGATGTCTTTGGCACAACATGTATGTGTGTTCTCCTAGAAAGCAAAAACCAGCAGCAGGTGCAAAATGTTTGGATGGTACCAGTGGCCACAGTTTGAATGCTGAAGTGTCCAAATGTTGTCCATGGCAATTTTGTCAACATCGATAACGTGGTGCCCCTTGCATGGGATTCAAACAATTCCAAGCTGATTTTTGGACTCTCTCTGTTGACAACAGCAGACCAGGATCTCCTTTGCATAATTTAAGGAAAAAAAGTTAAACAACTAGGAATTGTACTTGTCTTCAACTTTCAACGGTAAATATCCATCTTGTGGATTTAAACTTCCTGTATAAAGTCCCCCATGATATTAAATTTGGGCAATTAAAGGTGTGACAAATTACTTGAATATCTATCTGCCATCTGCTGAAAATTTGAGAAAATGTTTGAATTGGAACACTGTTGAAAGGTTGTTTGCACAGAGTGTTCTGGTTAAAAGGGCTATGGTTGTTTGAAGCCTGGTTTGGTTTCTTTAGAGGTCTGTGTTGTGGGAACACCCTGAGATTTTGTTGACTTTTAGAAAGTAGGGTTGTTTTAAAGGATGAATGAACATGAGGTTAGTTGGGGGGTGTGAGTAGTGGTGGTCTTCCTTGGTCAGTGTCAAAACGTGTTATGCTTATTCATGAAAACCAAGTCAGATGGGGATTTGCCTCGTTATTTTCTGTGCGTGTTATTTGTCCTTGGTGGTTACTTGACATCACTAAAAAAACACTAAGGAGAATATAACCAAACCATACAATTAATCAAACCATATTCAATCCAAAAAGATTAATAATCTTAGGAGTCTTTTATTTTTTATATGTGAATTCTAACAAAAACTTACATAACTATTAAAACGGTTTTGAAAATTCTTATGAATGTAACCACCAATCCTATTAACATAGATATATTCATCGTGATAACATGAAAAATCAATGTTTTTAGTTATATGGGAGAATATTGAATACCTAATTTCTTTTTCAATACTAAAACATTATAAATTAAAGTTAATATCAAGTTAGTTTATACAATTTTAATGATATACATCTCTAACTTAAAATATTAGTGACCTGTGTATGATAGACTGCAACAGAATTACTAGCTGCCCTGTCTAGACAAGAATACCACCAATAATAAAAACGGTCTATTAATTTAGAGTATTTCAAACTTTTGATAATAAACATAACTTCCACAAAAAAAGTCTAATATCATATTATAATATTCTTTATAACCAACATTCAAGATTTTAAAAGAACAAATTACAGTGTTTGTAAAAATAACATAAGGAATAAGGTAATATAACTTAAGACTATATATTAGTGTTAGTATCATCAAGTTTATTCTTGAGCTAATTCACAAAAAAAAAGTCATAATATCATATTATAATATTTCTTTATAACAACAATTCAAGATTTTAAAAGAAACAATTATATGTTTGTAAAAATAACATAGGAATAAGGTAATATAACTTAAGACTATATATTAGTGTAGTTCATCATCAAGTTTATTCTTGAGCTGCATTAGTGCTAGGGATGACAAATCCAAAGCACTTTTTAAGAGAGTGGAAGTCATCCATAAAGATGACATTAACTCTACCTTGTGAACCCACTTTGGAGTCATCATGGAGCAATGAATTTGAAGAGTAGTAGTAGGATATTGTATTTGGGCCACGTAGTAGTGTAAGTTTCTTTAAGGCTTATATTAAGCCTAAGTGCATAAGATTCCTCCTTAAGTTAGACTTCCAAACCAAAACACAACGTAAATTATTGTAAATAAGTGGGAATGTAGACGTCCGTTAGGGCGGGGCCCCGACGTCTAAAATGTTATAAACGTCGGGGCTCCCCAAAACTGACGCGGAAGTGCTGACAGGGTAGTTGAAGAATTTATTTTTTCAGCCACTTAAACGTCCGTTACAGGGTCCCCGACGTCTATAATATTATAGACGTCCGGACCCCCCTCAACGGACGCCTATGAGGCTGACAGGGTAGTTGAAGAGTTTCTTTTTTCAGCCACAAAAAACGTCCGTTAGAGGGGCCTCGACGTTTATAATATTATAGACATCGGGACCCCCCCACAACGGACGTCTAAGTGGCTGACAGGGTAGGTGAGGAGTTATTTTTTTCAGCCATTTGGCGTCGCCGTTAGGGAGCCCCCGACGTCTATAATATATCAACGTCCAGGGCCCCTCTCACGGACGTTTAAATGCCCCCGCGAATATGAATATTTAATCAGAAAGACGTCATATTAGTTAGGGTCCCGACAATCTATAATATTATAAACGTCGGGGCCCCCTAGTAACCCGACGTCTACTACCACTTATACTAAAATCCGCGAACGCCGCAAGGAGTACGCTCACTGTTCATCATCTTCCCCGCGTTTTCTCCTCTGTGGCATTGCTTTCCAGGTGTGTTTTCTCTCTTTTGGACTCGTTTAAATTTACTTTTACTCCATTAAATTACTCTTTGATGAAATATGCTTTCATTTGAACTGAATTAAAATCGTTTTCGTTGCGTTTTGGTGGCAGTTCTGGCGTGTTCTTGGGCGGCGTTTTTTACTCTTTTTGCCTATAAGTTTTAGGTCCGTGCACTTTCCTCATTTACCTCCATTTGTTTTGGATCTGCTAAAAGGTTAGCTTCTTTCGTTGATAATTTTTTGTATCTGTTATTGGCTTTTGTGTATACATTTTATTGGCTTTTGCGTATGCATCTTTTTGACTTTAAGGTCTGCATCTGTTATTGGCTTTTTAATATGCATGTGATAGTTGTGTTATTATAATTGGCATGTTAGATTATGAGTATCAAATCATTAAGTGAAACTTAGTTCCCGTTTGAAATTTAACACAAACGATTAATCTTTTAAAATCGTTTTGTATTACTTTTTAATTCCAATTGGCCAATTTGAGAAAAAGAAATTATTTTTCATATTTGCTATAAATACATGGTAACTTTTGGGTTTATGGATAGATTGATAAATTTAGTTCAGTATTTGTGTTGTTCTCCGGATGCATATTTGATTGTGGTCATCCTTGACTACTCTCATTTTGTGCATTTCGGAGACCAATGCGAAATGTTGCCGAAATTTTATCTAATTTTATGATGTAGACTTCTTTTGCACGTGTCTTAACAAATTATGAAAAATATTTTTTTTTTGAATGGGTAGGGGTTGAGAGTTAAAAAACTTTTGTCACGTCCCATTAAATTCACTGCTGAATCACCACTCTGCTTCCATTAATGCACGTGACACGTATTCAGTGCCATTAAAGACGCACACGCACTCACTCTGCATGCAGCTGCCAAATGTCATTTTTAGAACATTCTAAAACGTTAATGGAAGACATGTGGCAGCAAATTAATGGACGCACGTCCTGCTTGGGGAGAGAAAATTGATTTCTGGAAAACTCTTCCCCACTCTTCTGCACACTTCGTCTTCTTCCCCAAACTCTGGATTTTCAAATTCTCTGCCTTCTCTCTAGAACCTCCATCTTCTCTCTACCTTAACTCACTTCCTCCTTCTCAGATCAACGATCAGACACCGTGGGAACCCTCCCGGCGTTACAAACTTCAAGTTGAACCGAACGTTTCTGGAGTCTGAACGGGTAAGTACTTCGTCCCTAGCTGTTCGTCCATATCCACATGCAAACCCAACTCTGGACTGCATGCATCTTATCTAAACCAAATCTTGGTTTTCTGTAATCTTAGCTTGAAGAGCTTGATTGAGCGTTAAGGGTAGAAACGATTTTTCTGGGCATTGATTTTTCTGTTTGAGGAACGAACACTCTTCTTGAAGGTAAGGGAAGCTTATTAAGTTTAATTCTTGTGATTTTCTGTACTGCATGTGCGTTATGGGTTGAATGAAGTATGATTTATGATAATTGGATTTTTGGTGTATGAATATGATCTTGAATTGATTGTATGGAAATGATGAAATGTTCTATGGTTGGATTAAACTGAAATGTGAACTGTATGATGAGATGATACATGAAAATTTTAGATTTTGCTATGATATGCTTAGTTAAATGTATGAAAGTTATACTGGAAAAATGAGTTTACTGTAAATGAGAAATTGAAAATGAGATTTGTATGATAACAAACGTTCGTTATCGAACGGTCCTTGACCGTTCGGTATTCTCTGTAACTTTTCTGAAAAATCTAAATCCTTTCATTTGGAAAGAATTCTCGTGGAGGACGAACGCCCTCTTATATATAGCTTTACGTTTGAGCGTTCGGCCAAGCGTAAATATCTTGAGAGTGATGTGAGAATTTGAGAAGCCTGAGAATATATTCAAAACACTTAGTCATATTGTTCAAAATGTAACTTCAACATTATAACTTATGAAAAATCCTATTTCAAATATATTGAATCAGCGATGGGTCTCGACCCAAAGCGTACGTCCTAAAGTATCGCTCGGTCTTATACCGAACGCTCGTCTTAAAAGTGTAAATGATAAGTAGCGCTCGGTCCTATACCGAACGATCGTTCCTTTCGTAATTATCAACAAGCTGTAATAGCGTTCGTACATAAATTTAAATAGCGTTCGTTCAATAGTTCTAGTAACGTTCGTCCAATACTTCAGTGACGTTCGTCCAAAATCTTCAGCTAAATACCTATTTTCGCGCTCGGTCATTGACTGGCGATTTGTCTCCTGAATTAAATCGTGCTCAGTTTATTTATTTAAACAATTTGTGATGTATCTATCCACTGGATTCACTCTAGCGTTATTGAACTTAAATTATCCTAAGTAATTTCCAGATCGTACTAGAGTCAGTTCATCTAACTGATTCAAGTTGTAATGAAGTCCGTATAATAACCTATGTTGGTTTTGTTCTACTCGTGAACGAGTCTTTCTTGGTATTGTATTAACGTTCGTTCTCTATTACAAAGAGGACTGGACGTTCGTTCTTTTAAGGAAGTGGAACTAAGAATGAAAGTGTGAATAAGATGAAAGATTAAGATGTGCGAATGGTGTAAGAGATGAAATTATGATTGTTGATTTTTAACGAGCGTTCCAGGGAGGAACGACTCTTGGATGGAATTTGAGAATTTGTAAAGTATGAATGTGGTAAGCTTAGCTGGCGGGTCATCCTGATATTCCGTGAGTGCTCGTTCTCAAGTAGAGAGGAGTATGTCATGTGTGGGAATGGCAGGAGGTCTTAGTCCATAACTGTAACTTGGACAGAACGGACTAACCTCAGGTGGCAGCTGACGAGTATTCCAGCTATCTCACCTGGGTGCACGAACGTCGTAGCTACACAGAATTCATACAGTCCGGACGGTCAGTCTAGTATCAGGATTTTTGATTGAGTTATTGGATGAATTAAATGTATGTGTTTTGAATTATTTGATGTATTCGATATGTATGAAATGTATGTGTGTTTACTTGAATTAAATTCAATAAGCTTACCCTTGCATTTTCCATTGTGTTGTCTGTATATGTATCTCCGTCTTGTCTTTGCAATGATCATCCGTGTGGATGTGAGCAGAAGGAGATACCTCACTGGAGCAAACGCTTGAAGAAGGATTCATTGCGGAAGAAAATCTAGTGGAAGTAGAAGTGAAGGCCGAACAGTAGTGCGTTCGGTTTTTAGTTAGTGTATTTAGGATAGCGGGCCGCTTGTGAGCGAGCGCCCTTTTACTTGATGTAAATACTTGGACGTTCGTTATTTTATTTTGTAAACCGTTCGTCCTCATTGTTTTGTAAACGCTCGTAACTTATGAATGCATTAAGGCCGTTCGGCTATTCTCGAATTTAATCCTTGTTATTTTAAGACTGTTTTGCCATATTGATAAATGTGATTATTCTAAGTATATAGTTGATGACTGTATAATTTTGGGATGTTACATTTAAAATTAAATAATTTTAAAATATAAAAAGTACAAAAGTTAATAAAGATAACTATTTTTTAAAAATAATAATAATATAAATTAAAAAATAATTAAATGTCTTTTATAATTTATTTATTTTGTTTTCATTTATAAATAAATTTTTCACCTTATTTTTATTCATTCTGTCAACAAGTCTTTTATTTATTTATTTTTTATTATTTTCTTTATATTTTTCTCTTATAAGAGTCAAAATAATTTGTATAAGGTTAAAATGACTCTTTTTTATTCTAATTTACTACATACCTTTTTTTTGGTAGGAATATCTATAAAAATATTTTTAGATTCAAGTTGGTTAAAGTATATGTGATGCAATAAATGAGTAAATAGGGATTTCTATCTATTTATAATATTTTAATGAAATTTTACTTGTATGAGTGTTATTTACATGTCCTAAATATAATTTTAAGACTTGACTAATGTATAATCATTTCATTACTCTCTTAAGTGTTTTTTAATGAAAAGTTGAAGTTGTTTAAAGAAGCAATTCATCCATTGATATTCTAATTTCAATAAATCCAAATACATAAAAACATCAAATTCAAGTTGAACTCGTAATTTTAAGATGTATATGAACTCATAAATCTAAAATTTTAATTAACTTAAAAGTTTATAAATATATAATCTAATAGTAAATATTTACATATTTTTAAATAGTATAATAAAATGAAATTATGTAATAAATTTCGAATTAATTTTGACGTTGTATATATTTGTGTGTTTTTAATATTAAATAATACATTATAATTATTACTATATATTTATTAATGTATTCATTGTTTGAATATTAAAGATTTATGATTTAAGATTTAATTTCACCTTTAATTCCATAGACTTTTTAAAAGCATTAGTTTTAAGTATTATATATGATACTAACTATATTTATATCAAAACATTCTAAGTCGCCCATACTAATATTATTTATATAAGGATCAAATGTAATTTAACAAAATCTTAAAGTTCTTAAAATTATGGAGGAATGAAAATTAAAAAAAATAAAAGAAATCTTTTAACTAAAATAAAAATTTACATATTTGTAAGAACACAAGGTTTCATATTTTATAAGAACGAAAAACAAAGAAAAAAATTTTGTAAGAACAAAACATAATCTCTAATTTTATAAGGGACTAAAAATATATATTTAAAATAAATATGTAAATATTAACTGTTAATTATGAAGCATTAATTCTTAATTTTTTATTATCAATTATTAATTCAGATTTAAATATTAAATTATTAAATATCAAGTAATAAATAATCCATATTCAACATTTAAATTCACTATTATTCATAAATTGAAACATATATATATATATATAGTAAATAATAAGTACTCAACGTTCAATATTATTTACTATTATTCAATATTATTAATAATTTTATAAACATGTCATAATAAATACTATTATTATTATTATTATATAAAATGAATTATTCTAATAAATATATCAATATAAATTAATAAATTTAATTGCATATTTTATTATCATATAACAAGGCAATATTGACATTCTAGGTGACTATCGAAAAATTAAAGCATATGTTGTTTTTCTTCTAACATTCTATCATTCAAATTTTGTATATATTTTTGGTACATTATATATACATACATATAACTAATTAATTAGTGAATAAATAAATGAGAGTGGTAAACCAATTAGGATGTAGCACGCACTAACATGGCATGCACTCAACTTAAACATGCAGACACAAAATACAAGGTTTTTAGTGGCTTCCACGTATTAACAGTGTTGCGTGCTACTACACTCTTCCTTACATTAACATACTACACATATCTTATGTTAAACAACCTTGTAAATTCAAACAGATTTCTTTCAAGAATAATAGAAGTGGTGTTGGAGAATTTGATTCAGCATGTTCAAATCCTACGGGAAAGTTGATGAGCATGAGCAAATGGTGTTGGAAGCAAGGAAGAAAACCAGAAAGAGAATCACAATCATAGGATTGTCCTCGATTGTTTTAGCAGCCGTTGTTTTTGCTCTTGTGTTTGGCATTCGTGGCACCAACTCTTCAGAAGGTGACAATGATGCTCACACTGTGACAGATTCAGTGAAGGCTGTTTGTGATGTGACATTGTACAAGGATTCGTGCTACAGCAGCCTTGGTTCTGCTGTGAACTCAAACCAGGTTCAGCCTCAGGAGTTGTTCCTGCTGTCAAAGAAGGTTGCCTTATCTGAAGTGTCCAAAGCTGTTGAATATTTCAGTGATCATGATCATGGAGCTTTCAAAGGGGTGGTTGTGAAGAACAGCAGGACCAAGGAGGCTATGAAAAATTGCAGGGAGCTTTTGGGTCTTGCGGTTGATCATCTGAATAGCTCTTTGACATCAGGGGAAAACTTTTCGTTTGAAGTTTTTGAGGATCTTCAAACATGGTTAAGTGCTGCAGGTACTATTTATTATAAGTATATATATGCTAGCATGGTAAAAAGTTATGAACATACATCCAAGGCTGTTTATTGCCTAGTAATTACGATGTTAGTTTCAAATCTCCAAATTCGGCCACTTAAAGCTAAAGTACACTTTTGTTCTACCCCTTTGGCTTGATAAAAATAACCGTACACTTTGTTTTCTCTGTGCTGAAATAGGTACATATCTGCATACTTGTATCGAAGGCTTTGAAGATGAAAAAGAAGCAATTAAGACAAGTGTAGTAAGCTATCTTAAAAATTCTACACAGTTTACCAGTAACAGTCTTGCCATCGTTACCTGGATCAACAAGGCTACAACCAATCTGAACCTTAGGCGCTTACTGAGTTTACCTCATCACAATGAAGCACCAGCATGGCTTCCTTCAAAAGATAGGAGACTCCTTCTGACAGAGGATTTGAGGAAGAAAGCTGACATTGTTGTGGCCAAAGATGGCAGTGGGAAATATAAGAAAATTTCTGATGCACTTAAACATGTTCCTGATAAGAGCAACAAGAGGACTGTAATCTATGTGAAAAAAGGGATTTACTATGAAAATGTGAGGGTTGAGAAGACCAAATGGAATGTGATGATGATTGGTGATGGAATGACTTCTAGTATTGTATCTGCCAACCTTAATTTTGCGGATGGCACACCAACTTTTTCAACAGCAACATTTGGTAAGTGAAAACTATGTCCATTCATTTTTACTTTTACATGACTATTTTAGAAGTCCTACCATGAAAATGAACTAGGCTTCAAATTTAATGTTTGTCATTTCATAAACACAGTTTGAATGACTAGAAAATATTTTATTTGTGGTTTGTTGGGTGCAATCAGCTGTATTTGGAAGGAATTTCATTGCTAGAGATATGGGTTTTAGGAACAGTGCTGGTCCACAGAAGCATCAAGCAGTAGCACTAATGACAAGTGCTGATCAAGCAGTTTACTATAGGTGCCACATTGATGCATATCAGGATAGTCTCTATGCTCATTCCAACCGTCAATTATACAGAGAATGTAACATCTATGGCACGGTTGATTTCATCTTTGGCAATTCTGCAGTTGTGATCCAAAACTGTAATATTAGGCCAAAGTTACCAATGCATGGCCAGCAAAACACAATCACAGCTCAGGGAAAAACTGACCCTAACATGAACACTGGGATTTCCATTCAGAACTGCAACATTTCACCCTTTGGTAACTTGAGTTCTGTGGAGACATATCTTGGAAGACCCTGGAAGAATTACTCAACCACAGTGTACATGAAATCCAGAATGGAAGATTTTGTGAACCCCAAAGGCTGGTTACCATGGACAGGGAACTCAGCTCCAGACACCATTTTCTATGCAGAATTTCAGAATGTTGGACCAGGTGCTTCAACAAAGAATAGGGTGAAGTGGAAGGGTTTGAGAACCATTACAAGTGAACAAGCCAGCAAGTTTACTATCAAAGGTTTTCTACAGGGAGATAAATGGATTTCTGCAGCAGGTGCCCCATTTAAGTCTGATCTATGACAACAGCCATAATATGCAATTTGCAAAGCTCCCTTTGTCAAAATTGTTTCCCCTTTTGGATCATTTTCCCTTTCCCTTGATCTTCTTGATTTGTATTATTAATTTGAAAGTGAATAACGATTCTTTTCATTTGACTATTCTTTTTATTCATACATAGTTTGCACCAATCTCAGTCCCTTCTCTCAATTTTGTTTCACTTGGAGACAGGCATGGATTATAAAAGAGATCAATATTCTGAGATTTTTCTTTTCAACTAGGTCCAATCTCCATGTAGCCAACTTCACTTATGGGAATAGGACTATACTGTTGTTGTAGTTTTTGGAGAGTGGTGGAGACAAGCATGCAACTCTTCTCACATCTAAAAGTAAAAGAAAGGCAAATTGAGACATAATAATCATAGAGGACCACATTTCCTAATTGCGTTCAAGTGCATTGTTTCTACAAACTTGTATATACTTTTATTAATACTTGAGAATTTCATAAGAACATTAATGACTCTCATCATCCCTTTTGGATGCTCCTCCTTAAAAGGAAGTCATATAGCTATATTGCATCTAACAAACAGTGAATCAAAATTATCTTTTCAATAATGAATCAATTATCTTAACAGTCCTTCAGTGTAAGGTATATCTGTGTCAGGAAGCCAAGTATTTCCCAACGTGAAGTTCAGGACTGTGAAGTTCCAAGCTTGAGTAGCATTCAACAGAAAGTAACCAGGCCACTGTACTCTATCGCTAGTGTTAGAACCAGGACCATAGTTGTTAAACTCACCATAAAAGAGGGTGTCTAAACCAACTGTGCCATTCCACTCTAACCACCCTGCAGGTTGAATAACATTTCCAATGTATGATTGCAGGAAAACAGTCCTTGAATACAACTTCCATGGCCGGCCTAAGTAGCTTGCTGTGGAATTCAAGTCCGCAGCTAAGTCTGGTGCGGCATCAATGGTGCAGTTTTGGATTGAAATGCCAGTGGTCTGAAAAGGATCAGTTCTTCCTTGTGCTGTCACAGCATTCTTCTGGTTTGGCAATGGTTTTCTGGCATAGATCTTACTCTGTTGGAACACCACGGCTGCGTTGCCAAAAATGAAGTCCACAGTGCCATAGATTTCACATTCCCTGTAGAATTGCCTCAGAGAGTGAACATAGAGAGTGTCTTGATATCCTTCAAAACTGCAGCGGTAGAATGTAGAGAGGTCAGCATTGTTCCTCACTGCCACTGCTTGGTGTTTTTCTGGTCCAGCTGTGTTTCTGAATGTAACATCCACTGCTATAAACCTTTCTCCTGAAACAGCTGTATTCAACAAAAACAAATATGTTAATGATTAAGATAAATTTTTAATATTATAAATTTATTCACCCTTTTGAAATTTCTAACAGACCCTATATACATCTCAAATATAATATACCTAACAAATAACAAATTTCTTTAAAATAGACATAGAAAGTCTGATAGAAAATAGACCCAATAAATAACAAACTTTGCTAAAATAGACTATAATGACTCTAATATCAGGTTAATTTGAACTTAACTTAATTTTACAAGTCAATCTTATAAGATTGAGTTAGACTTAAAATTTCCTTAACATTTTTTACTGTTAAAGGATTATCAGTGAAAGAAAATTTTCTCATGACACTTGACTTGCTATTAGGACAAGTAAAACTAGTCCTTGCAAAATGAGAAGAACTAGAAAGAATAAAAAGGACTTACCAAATGTGGAAGAATTGAAAGTTGTCCAACCATCTATGACACTATGGTTCCCTGTGATGATAGTCTTGTTAATACCATCTCCAACAAGCAATATATTCTTCTTTTCTCTGGGAATTACCACATATTCCTCATAGATTCCCTCCCTAACATACACCAGGAAATATCCATCTTCAGGCTTTGTGTTATTGGGTGCAGCAGCAATAGCCTCTCCAATGGAAGTATAGTTGTCCATTCCATAAGAACTCACAATCACAAAATCCTGTAATAAAATTCCTTGGCTTCCACTTTCCTTAAGATTCCTTCCAGCTCTGCTGCAATTGGATAACTTGGTGCAACTATACTTTGTGCGAAGAAGCTGCAACAATTTTAGCCTTTCAATTAACACTTTATGCTTATATATATATTGAACTATGGTTGATTAAGTAGACAAAATTTATGCAAAGATTAACAGCAATAAAACTTCAGTGTTTCTTACCAAACAATTCTATGATTGAATTATATGCTCATGTATGTATAATGCAGCATTGATAATTGTTTGACAGACATACAAGAAAGTTTATGTAAGATCTTTGTCATAGACTGATTTGGTAGCAAGTGATACCCAGTAACTGAAAATTACTTATATGTTTTATGATTCTAAAAAATGTCACAAAGTGTAAAGAGTTTTTCTTTTATGAAATTTGGTAACAGCTAAGAATCTCTGCTCATGAATTAATCTGCATAATGTAGACAACTTGACATTAATATATGGTATACACAATGGCATGTTAGAAAATAAAATGTAGATTTCACGTGCATGGAGCAGTGCAAATGGTGGAAACTAGGAAGACTTCACGTGAATGATCATGAAATTTTTAGATTATGGCAAAGCATTCACATTAAAAGGCAGAGGATAACAGAGCGTACTTGTTTGACCTATAGTCAACCCATTAAAGCATCATGCATGTGGTTGACTTCACCTATCTCTACTTTTTATCATCTTAGAAGTTGAAATTACCCCATTCAAATCTCAAGAATCGATAATAAATAAAATAAATTTTAATATTATGTTAATATTTGAGTTTATCTTAAAATTAATTTCACAAAATTTGCTTACAAATATTAATTACTCAGAAACTTTAAGGTATTGATGTTTTACAAATCCAAAATTTTATTAATTAACAATCCTTAGAGCAG